>SKCR01034347.1:0-49376 GCA_019454045.1 Zanthoxylum bungeanum
AACACATAAGAAATAGAAGACATCCCGAGATGAGGAAAAGTCAGAAATCCCAAAAGGGAGAGCCATACATGCTGAACCTTTGAGATTTTAGAACATTGCCAGACATGGTTCTCCCCAATCTCACCATAAATACAACAAGACATTTTTAGGGCGGATTCTCCATCCCTAGTGGATTCACCATATGTAGGAGTAAAACGGTGTTTACTGCTCGCAGCTCGTAGAGAGTACAGATAATCCCGTAGGGAGATTAATAGGAGAATAAGAGAGTCACCACCTAGTATGAGACAATAAGAATGATTTAAGGCCACACTACACCCCTCGCAAGATCTGACCTTAAACCCGTTTGGGTTTGGAATGACCCTTTACTGATGCCGGTATAATATTTACGCTAAAAAAAGATATCCCCATTTCTTATAATGCAATCATATGCAATACAGTTTATAAAGCACATTTCTTAGCGCAAATACGAAAAACGGTACATAAATAAATAAAGTTTATATGCGGAAATAAAATATTACAACAATAATTAAACAACCTAAAATATATTTAAGCACGCATTAGGTGGGCCTGAACACGGAGAGGCCTAGCCGGATATGGCCTAAGTTCGGTCGGATATATGATTCAGTCTTCATGTTTTCCTGGACTTATTAGGAGTCTTGCTGTATGTACTGTGCAGTACATAAATGCGTAAATATTTATATGTAATAACATATATAAGAAATATGCATTATGGATGCATTCATAATGAGATATCCATCTCTTAGTGGTGCGTGGAGTTGTATCCCGAGTGCCGACCATATTACCATTCATTCGGAATCGGATATGGAACTTACGTTCATGTTTCCATTCTATATACTATAGGATCATAGGCCGGATATACCTCATGTCAAGCCGAACATAAGACATGTCAGGCTAAACATTATTTACAGATCATATAATAAACAACATAGTATACATATCAATTCTATCTTGGTCAGTAAAATAAACACATGTATATTAATGTTTAAAGAAATAAAATAAAACAAGTAATCATGCATTAATTAACGGTGACGAGCGTAACATCGAAAATAGCCAAGCATGTAATAAGCTACAAAAAGCTGTAAAGACGGCTTAATATGACTATCTTTGGCCGGATATGTGTGCATGTCCGACCAATGTGATGTATGTCTAGCCGGAGATATTGTACTACTATAGAAGCTCCAAAGCGTAGAAATAATAAAAAGGGTACCCTCAGGTCGTACCTTTATGCGTATGTCGTAGCTCAGAAAACACCTCTGATTGTTAGGTTGCTACTGGATTCGTACCAGAAGGAGGAAACTCCAAGAATTCTATTGTCTTTCCCGCGATTTGTTCTTACTCCATTGATAGTGTTTCAATATTTCAGAGTTTTTTTATAGATAGTTGCCAGCCTCCAAATCCTCCTCAAATACTCTGAAAGATCCTATTTTATAGTGAAACAGAGGGGGTACGAGGATGGAAGGGAAGTAAAATCTCTAATTCTCCTCTAATCTGTCCCGAGTGATTGGCAATCAAAATGTCATACACAGCTCAAACCATTTCCGGTCGGATTTAGGTTTTTGGATGTATCTCGGGCCAGATGTAATCAAGCCCATGATCCTAGCTAATATAATTTTGCTCGTGTGCTGACAGCTCGATATATGTCTGATCGGCTATACAATTTGAATTATATGTTCTACCAGAGACAATTAGATCCATAAACTTCAATAATTGACATTCTGTTGACAACTATATCATGTTCGATCAGCTTTAGGGTTTTCAGGTTATATTCGGCCAGATTTTCTGGCTGGAGACAAGGTAGGCCTGAAATAGGTGATGTCCGACCGATTTTTGGCTGTGCTCCCTAGAGTTCTTTTCCTTCATGATATTCATCCTAACATTTCCTCATTTTCAAATGGTGTCCCCGTAAGAGACTCGTCATCGAACTATGTATAAAAATACAATGTTGACAAAATACCTTGTGTGATTTTTGACATTAGGTGAACTAATTTCAGATGCCCTTGGTCTAATCTTTAGAAAGCTTGTTATCTAAAGGCGGCAAGAAGAAAATTTTCATACTCGTTGATTGACTAAAGCGAGTACGGACATTGACATCCTTGTATCATACATGGCTTGTTATCATCCTTAATGATTTTGTGAAATAAAAACTATATAATATTAATAAAAAAAGAGATAATATAGATAAATTTATGTTATTTTAAATAAATTGAATGAGACACACTTTAATTATATTATTTTAATATATAAATAGTTATTAATAACTCACGCCACCAATACTATTATAAAGTGAAGAGAGATATAATATTATATAATAATATTTGAATAGAGATAAGTCATTTTTCGATATTGAAGAATGATAAGTAAATCATTTTTCGATATTGAACAATTAAACACTAGTATAATATTTTCATTTCTATATAAAAATACTAATACAATTTTGGATTTTAAATCTATTAGTGCCCTCCTACTACTTTGCATAATTCTATAATCTCCTTTAACAAAAAAATAGAAATTTGACTATCAAAATTTCATAGCGGGAAGTGGATCGCATGACATTTACTTCGGCCTCACAATAATGACGGTCTTGGCCTTCATGAACTCATTAGGTATACCTCAACGATCAATCACATTCATGTGACTTCTAAGTTTGGTTGTGAACTGTTTCTTATCCTCACAAAAATGACGGTATTAGATTAAGACGTTTTCCATGTGTATACTTGTCAATGTGCACTAATGAGCTTCGTAAGTACACCCTCACAATAATGACGATATTGGGTGACCATGTCAACTCATCACACTACTTCTAATGTTTTACCGGATAAACCTAAGTTTCAACCACTTTTACCCTCACAATAATGATGGTATTGTGAATAAGTAATAATAACTCATTCATCTCCGTATTGACAAGGCATACCATCCAACAATGCTCCAACATTATTAATAATATTACATAAAATAAAGTAATCACATAATCACAGGAGATTTATGACAATTAAGTCATTAACATGTTTGGGTCAAAATAAAATTTTAATTTAAAACATGCAATTCATATCTAATAGGACTTATATATAATTAAATTAAAATTACAGAAGCATAGATTCAAATACATGTCAAACATGCAACATGTGTTGTGTGGTTAAAATGGGAGAAAATCAGGTCATGTGAGTGGTGCTCGTCTAGCTTGCGCATGTGCTAGCTTATGTAGCTTGATTGCAGATGGCACATGATTGCAGATGGTGCATTTTAGCAAAAGGCGCATTTTAACAAACGATGTATTTTAGCAAACAACGTATTTTACCAGGAAAGTTACATTTTTTGCAATTTTTGTTCGTTTTTCAATGTTTTGGCCCCGAATTGATTCCAGTGAGTCCTAAAATGTTAGTGGCACATGATTGCAGATAGCGTATTTTAGCAAAAGGCGCATTTTAGCAAATAGTGCATTTTAGCAAACAACGCATTTTAGCAGGAAAGTTGCATTTTTGCCCTTTTTGTCCATTTTTCGATGTTTTGGCCCTGAATTGATTCCAGTGAGTCCTGAAACCTTATTTGTCTGTAAAATAACACAAACACATTAAAACATTCATAAAACTTGAGAAACCATACAGAATAATAGGTCAAAGGGGGTGAGAAATAGTGATATATTTACCACTCATCACACCCCAAACCTAACATTTTGCTAGTCCTCGAGCAAAATAATAAAATAAAATAAAATAAATAACTGAAATTAAACTAAGCTAAGCCACTTTTATAGGGATCACGGTTGCATTTAGTGTATGCAACGAGCCTTTAAACCCCTAGGTGTCCCTAGTGGATGAGTTTTAGTCTCATGAGGGCTTACAGTGACGATACCCACAAACGTCAATCTAATGCACATAAATGCAAAAAAGACAAGAAAAAAAAGAATAAGCAAGTTAGTGACTAAACAAGTGAAACTTCTTATCCAAGTTAGAAGTTATTTTCTTTCTTTCTAAATTACCAAATAAGTAAATTCTCCAATTATTTTTACCATTCTCTATATACACAACCAACAAAGTATTAAACAAATCATTGTGCCCACAATATTCATAAGTGTAGTTGAAAAGAGAGTAATATTTTTGTCCTAAAGTTATATCAGAATTCACACCTTTTTAGCAATGGATTTTTTTTATTTACAATATCTTCAATCCATGTAGCGAGCTTTAGGCCAGTGACTCCCAAGCCAGTTGGCTTTGAGGCACTAGGTGTTAAGACACATTTACAGACTTAATTACTCGGATTTCAGATATCTTTTTTTTACAACAGCTTCAATCCATGTAGCGAACTTTGGGCCAGTGACTCCCAAGACAGTTGGTTTTAGGGCACTAACCCTTACAGACTTAATTACTCAGATCTCAGATGTAAATTTTTTTCCCTTTTATTTTATTATTATTATTTTTTTCATTGTTTTTTTAGATGCTTGCTCCAATTAAACTAGAGCACTGAATATTACAAACTTTTCAATTACGACTCATGGCTGTATGTTACCATGTATATTGATAATACCTGTCAACTGAGCATATGAAGATCCAATTTAAGTCAATATTATGGAGAATTCACAAATTAAATAATTTAAAAGGAAATAAACAAAAATTAACTTGTTACGAAAAAGGTTGAGATACGTCTCACAAGTGGAAATTCCTTACATAGCTATCTCTCACTAATTTCACATGATTAGTAAAGTTAAAAACATAAAAACACAAAATATTTTTTTTTCTTAAATTTTTAAATTCTTAAATTTTTTTAATTTTTTTTTGAATTTTTGACTAAAAATCAAATAAAAACAACACAACGAAATATAAAAATAAGATACTAATCAACTATTCCCCTCCCCCAAATCTAATTGAGACATTGTCCCCAATGTCTAAAAAGTAGAAGAAGAGTTTAGAGGATCGTACCTGGCTAGCAGAAATTCTACATCTAAAAAGAAAATTAAAGGTTAAGATCAAGATTTATCTGACGCTTCTTACCACGATCATTATCGGACCAGTTAATCTTGGAAATGATAGGGTCAATTTGTGGTTCAAAGGCTAAAAAAGGTCAATTAAATCATGGGCTGTTTTGGTAGTGAAGATGATTTCTTTACGGGTTTTGACACGAACCCATTTCTCCGGGCATTATCAAGAAACACACAAAGAAAATCATAAAATCCATCAACATTAAATAGTTCAATCGGTTTCTGGTGTATGTTTAAATTCGCCCAAGATAGTACTGTAAAAATTTCCTCCATCGTACCTAAGCCGCCTAGCAAAGCAATAAAAGCATCAGCACGGTTGATCATTTCAACAAGTTGTTTGGACATGCCTGGCACAATATGTTCCTCTCCGTTTGATGGTCCTATAAGATTCTCCTCTGCCAAGGGTTTTAGGATGATTCCCAGAACTTGACTACCTCATTCCTGTACGGCCCTTGAAACGCACCCCATTAGTCCAAGGTTGCCACCGCCGTATACTAGATGCATATTCCTTTCAGCTATGACTCGACCCAATTCCTGTGCTGTCGCAATGAACTCTGGTTTAGAACCAGCACTAGTACCGCAAAACACACAGATGTTTACAACTCGTCCTCTTGAGGTTGCTTCCATTTTTTTTATATTTATTTATTTCTCAAATCTGGATGCCTTCAAGAGTGCAATGATGAATTGAATTTATAGAACCTGAAAACGGGTGAGTAATAATAGCACTAGTACCTGCCAAATGACAATTATTAGCTAAACAATAAAATAAATCGTGAAAGTCAAAAAGTCTAGATATTGTCGGCGAAAATTAAGATAATTACAATGGAAAAGTAAATCAAAGCAATTATTAAGGCAACATAATTGTGTACGCATTACGCCACTCGCTTGGTATATAAATTCATTAGGATGCGTCTCAAGAATCCATTCCTTACTCAGCCATCACTAATGAATTAAATCTCATCTTTGTGATTGCCAAACACCATTCCTCCAATCTTGCTCTGCCTTAAATGCTCCGTTTGTGCTTTTCCCTGAAAATATCACACAAAATTAAAAACTCTAAAACATGTATACACAAAATAATAAATATTAAAATTAAAAATTTTGCATGGGTTGCCTCCCAGCTAGTGCTAAATTTTCGTCTTCAGCCAGACGTTACTGAAGTCCATCTGTCATTGGGGTTTCAGTGTGGTTTTGGATGTCCGATTAAAGAAAATCCCATAAATGTTACTTTGGAATGGTCTTTTCCAACGGTAAAGTGGCAAAAAGAATTTTGTCTCATTCATTGCTTGTACCACCTTTTTAAATTTTGTTGCTCCAGTGGTTCCTGAAAAGAAAGAAAGAAAGTCAGGAGGTCTCGTATGGTGATTGACTTTGAAAGGGAGTTCCATTCTGTCAAGCTTCTGGACGATATTTTTGATTTGTACTCTCAAAATAGTGATGTTTCTCGTGAATGCATGAGATCTTCAATATGGTCAGACACTTGCTCCTCCATTTGCTTTGCATCTTTCTCCACCATTTCTTCACAGATGTACTTTAAAATTTCCGCATTCAGCTCTTCATCTTTCATCTGTGTAATGCATGCTCCATAAGTGTCAACCTGAGGATGTAAAAATGTGTCTGATTTTAGGTCTTCATCCTCTGTGGTTGGTATGAGTGGTTCAGGTAGCTCTTCTTCAAACATCAGTGCTATGCATGCTCTAAGATCTTCATTTTGAGGATACAGAGTTTCATCCTCACTTGTAGTTGGTACAAACTGCTCTGGTTCTTGTTCTTCATCAGAGTTCGATGAATAATAAAAATAAATTGAGATTCCGCTGGTTCAGGCTCTTGAACTGATACCTCTGGCTCTTGATACTGCTCATCCTCTTCCTTTGTTAAGGTTTCATTGTGGTATCTTTGGTACTCGGAGGATTCATCAGTTTCATCTGAATTTGTTCCGTGAGATATGTAATTCAGGTTGTCTGTTAATTATCTAATTTGATATGTCATCCTCTGTATGAATGCCGCTTGACTATGAAATTATGCATCAAATTGAGCTTCCCGTTCCTCGAGCCAATCTTTGAACATGTCAATCAATTGATCTTCCTTTGATGGTTCTGGTTCTTGATGAAGATCGTAGGTGGATGGTGGATAAGATGAAAAATTTGGTTCAGTGAAATATGTTGGTTCTCCGTACCTTGAATGATTATGATAATTCTCCTACCCTGAAAGGTATATTCATTGATCGCTCGGGTGGTTACCAACACATATTTCACATCTCCCCATTGCGTTCTGAAAAGGTTGGGAAAATGTTGTATTGATTGGTTATGACATCCAGTGATAATTATTGGGCTGGACAACAGGTTTCAGAAAACCAGACTGTTGCTCCCTAATTTGTGGCGTATCTTCACCTCATAAAACTCGTAATTCTTTTATCACCCAATGAAGATCCATTTCAACCACCTGAAAATAAAAGAAAGAAATAAAAATTTAAGATAAAAATAAAGAAAATTAGATACAAGTAAATTAGATAGCTTTAAAATTAATAACTCAAGAAAAATAAGTCCCCGGTAACAGCACCAAAAACTTGATCGGTGAAATCACACACATAACGCAAGCGCACATATCGCTCAAGTAGTATAAGAATATTGATCCCACGAAGACTTAATTTCTATTGTTGTTATTAATTATTGATTCTTTTTATTTACAAGTATCTAATTAGAGGGAGAAGAGAATGATTGCTTGATTGGTTGGTTGAATATGGATTTGCTAAATAAATAAATAAATAAAAACACAAAAGAAAATACTAAGGAAAATAAATAAAAGATACAAATATCTAGGGTTGTGATTCCACACAATATTATTATAAAGATGAATTGATTCTCTTATATACGTGTAATAAATCAGTTTGTTAACCTGGAACACGAATATATGCAAAACCTCTATCGATGGTTAGACGCAAATACCCAAATAACCCAATTAACCATATGTCTATGTTAACCAAGTTACCTGAATTCATTAAGTTCAAGTTCCAATTGTGGCTACCCCCGCCCGACAGGTATATTCCTATCATGTAAGGAAATCTATTAAGGGTTATCTATCCTTAAGGGAGATCGTGAGCTATTGAATCTAAGGCTGAAACCTAAAATCTTTTTTTTCAAGTTCATTTTAAGTTTACCACATCAATCTTATTGGTGATCAGGCAAAAAGAAGCATTAAGCTTAAGATTCAATAAACAAACTAAAGTACTACCCATAATATAATTGAATCAATTATTAAGCATGTTAATATTTTATTTCATCACTTCCCTAGAATAAAAATAAAATGTTGGGGTTAAGGGATCCACTTTTAGAAATCTCATTTTATTATAATATAGAAATTGTTAGTGTTACCCAATTAAGTTGATTCAACCATAAAGGCGGTGTTATTATTTATCCATAAACCAGCCATATAGACGGTAATCATATGTCACCTAAAGACCGACCTTATAAGCGGTGTCACATTATGTTACATAAATAAAACCAGCCTTTAAGGCGGAATCAACTTTAATCAATATTATTAAATTACAATTTCCATAATATAAATTAAGTGAGATTAATCTACCTTTACTATTTCTAATTTAGAAATCTCTCTTATTATAATATATAAATTTGCGTGATAATTACCTCCGACCATATAGGCAATATCCTGATTAAGTCAAGTTATAATTAATTCCAACCGACCATAAAAGCGGTATCCAATTTAGTCAGGTTAAAATCAATTTAATTAAGTCCAACCGACCATAAATGCGGTATCCAATTAAGTCAGGTTTTAAGATAATTTATATATTATAATTTAAGGGAGATTAATCTAAATTATAATAATAAAAGCTTCACCCTTCCCCCAGCGGAAATTTAACTACTAACAAAAAAAATAGTAAATAAAATAAACGACTACTATTACTGAAAATAAAAATGCATAATTTAAATTACAAAAAATTAAACACACAAGATACAGTCCTTAGATCTTTATTAGAACCTTAAGGAAAAAATCATTACTACTACTAAAAATAAAAAAATATATATAAATATATACAAACAAGATACAATCCTTAGTTCCTTATTAGAAACCTTAAGGAAAGTATGAATTTGGAAAATGAAATTGAAATCAATTTATAGGAAAAAATCCAGACCGCGTGTCGCGACACGCTGAGCTGTCAATGCATTCTTCGTGAAATCCTGACATGTGACAAGGGAGCGCCGCGCGTCGCGGTGCGTAAGTGGATTAAGTCGCTACGCTCGTGTTGGATAATTATGACCCATATCATCACTATTTGTACAGAACATGGTGTTGTTGTACAAATTAACTATGTGACAAAGGATATTGCTCTTTTATCATTTGTAATTGGATTACCGGGATATATAAATGATAAAAGTCCATATGATTAGTTCCGGATTAATAAGATATGAGAAAATATTAATCCACTAAGGTTTAATCATTAAAATATCCCTAGTCGTAGTATTATCGAGATTGGACATCGATAATGCAGAATAGAATAGTATTGCACTTGTGCGTGTTATGGGAGCATAACATCATAGTTCTCATATATTTGGGTATTGGATACTCATGTAAGTGTAATATGAGGTTGTGTTTACCGATGGTATGGAAACAACTTCACTCTGGATAGACCCCTCGGAATTCCATTGGTAGTATGACTATGTGTATATGGAAGTCCGAATCAGGGTAGGTGTATTTGGTCTTAACCTGAGACTTGCATCGCTAATACTTGCGACAATCAATATACTTTGGTTTTGGTCGTCTGGGGCTTTAACAGGTTCTGTGTACGCCTCTTCTGGGTATATTGAGAATCGTAGCGTATTAGGTTTGATGTCAAGATGGAAGTATCACTTCAGTCATATGGAGATGATGATCACGTAGGATAAGGAACTGGTACTCTTGTATGCTGCAGTTATCGGGATAATATGACTAGGTCATGTTTATCCGATTATAGAGACTAGTTACTAGAGATCCGATATGTGCTTCGTACGGGGCAGACACAATTCCAGCCCCAGGCCTAGCATGTGACATCAGATACTGGATCGTAATACGCAATACTTAGTATACTACGCCTGATAAAGATTATATATATTCCATATTGAATATATTTATGGAGAATTGGGTAGGCACGGTGCTTTGCTTGAAGCCAACCATGTCTTGTAAATCGGTAAGAATGTGGTACTAGGTACGCACGTATTCGGATACTCCGATAACCATATTTACTGCCAACATATCCAGGGATCTCTTGGGTCGCCTCCCAAAGATTCACCGATGATGTTTGACTAGAACAAATAATTAATCTGGGAATTAATTATGAGAGAGAAAATTAATCTGGGATTAATTACGGTAATAATTAATCTGGGATTAATTAAAAGAGAAAGAATTAATCTGGGGTTAATTGCGTCGAGAATTTATCTGGGAATAAATTCGTCGAGAAGAGAGAACGCGATTAATTTAGAATTAATCGGTAAAGTAAATTAATAGTGAAATTACATTTTACTATTTAATTTATTTTAATTGGGCTAAAATAATATATTAGATATATTAATTGAAATTAGATTTCAATGCAGAATTACAATTAGATTTTAATTCTAGCGAACGAATTAATTTAGATTTAATTCGGGAGTGACGTGAATAGTAATTTTACAAGGCATAATTATTTAATTAAATTTGATTTAATTACGTCGCGTCGGAAAATTCATTTAATTCGGAATTAAGTGAATCTGGGCCCAAGCGAAGTTACTTATTGGATTGTCCGACTTAAATTTAGAATTCAAGTGGGGCCCACCAACTTACATCAACATATTTGACATGTGATGGAATTTGGTATTAGTTTGAAAGCTTGGATTGCTTGTTTTATACACAAACTAAGTCAACACTCAACCTAATATATAAAGGATGGTCAACTTTAGAAGTTAGATTAGATCACTATTCATCCTCTCCCCTTTTCTCTCTAAATGCCGAGAACCTCTAACTCTATCCAATGGATTTTGTTTTCAAAATCCAAACATGCTAGCACATTAAAGTGTCAAAGGAAGGTGATAGGGAGACTCACCCGAGAGTTTGGAACTCGTCTTCAAGCTCCGAGCTACTACATCCAAAGGAATTTTTGAAAGCCTATATCCGGTCAATGTGAATATTCCGCAACTCCCTTTGATTTATTCACACACAAATAACAACTTAGAGATCTTGGCATGTTCTAGGAACACTTACAATGGTATCAGAGCCATCTAAGTTTGATTTGAATTTTAGGGTTTATGGACTTTATTTGGGATTTTTGTGTTTAGAACTTGATTTTCCTAAATTGGTTATTGGGTTGTGTTTGAATGATGTTGGATTGGATTTGTGCATCTTCAATTTTGTGAAAAATTGATAGGATTAATTTTCCCCAAAAATTACCCCTTGGCCGAGAATATGAACCCCAGAAGCTTATGGGAATTTTTTGAAATTTGACAAATTGGATGTGTTGTTGGCATGAAATGAATCTTAAATGTTGATTTAATTAGATTGAAATCAAATTGGATGTCAATTTTATTGCAAATACCGTGAGCTAAGTAGCATGGATTAGATTGATTTTGCTTCAATTTATGTTGGACATGAATTGGAAATGTTAGGCATGATTAATTAGATTAAATTGATGTTTTGGAAACATTAGGTTAATTAATTAATTATGGAAATTACACTTGAATTGAGTTAATTTATAATTTGGAATAATGAATTAATTTAATTTATTGTATTTGGGCTTAATGGGCTTGGTTGGGCCAAGTTTGGTTTAGGATAATTGGGTGGATCCAATTGGGCCTAAAACCATTTCCATAAAGTCCAAATATGGCAATTGGGCCTTTAAATATTTTAATTGGGCCTATTGGCCTAAATTGATTTTCTTGGCAAAGGGTGATTCCTAATTGGGCCTTGAAATCTTGGGTTTGACCCATAATTGCCAAAGCCCATGCCTAATGAATCAATTGAAAGCCCATTGGACTTTAATTGAATAGTATCGGATACTAATTCTGCCTTTGAGACCCATAAAGATTGCATTTGGAATCGAAGTCTAAAAGACACTTTTAAAAGTGTAATTATTTAATTTGGAATTAAATATGAATTAATATTGAATATAATTTAAATTGGATTTAAAATTATAGTTCGATATAATTCAAGAATACTTACTTTGAGTATTTATTCTTAAACGAGTTGGACTCGCGCAGATGAAATCGTTGTTTGAACATTGGATGGTCATTAATCAAAGATTAATTAATTGGATTAGATTGATTGATAATATGCTATGTGTGAATACTTGGATGTATGTATGAATAATGTATATCAGATGGATATTAGTTGGGTGAAGGCAATTTTGGAAATTGTTGTAATAAATTTAGAATTTATTAAATTGGACCTGCGTGTCCAACATATTACCTCTTGACTCTTTGTATTTCTCTTCTCACCTATTCCCCTCAATATAAATGAGGTTTCTTTAGAAGTGTTATGTAATTGGGTAGAAGTTAGAATAGTGCTGGCGGGAGAGAGGAAATGAAGAGATTTGTTCTAGGAACAAATTGTTTTATATATCCATCCGCATATCATTATTAATTTTATCGTGCCTTGTTATGCTTTTAGAATGCATGCTTAAGGGTGTATGATGAGGCCTAATCAAAGATAATAAATTGGTTGCCAATTTACGCGAAAAACCCTCAACAAATATTAAGCGATTTCCTTCCATTGAGTGATTCTCTCTCAAGATCCAAGATTCGCACTGGTTTGTTGGCCAAAGTCAAGACCTTTGTCCATCGTGGATGTGTTTGAATCATGAAGGCTTTGTTCCATATCGCATGTCTTATCCAAGTTGTGATTTGTTGGCCAAAGTCAAGATCACTTCTTGTGCATCGACATCGATTACGAAGCTTTCCAAAATCAATGGGTCACGCTTAACTAGAATCATTAAGCTTGTTGTGCCAAAGCCAAGGCTTAGTTGATTTAGAGAAAAAAGGTTAGGAAATATATTGGATATATTGGCATATATTGGATATATGTTTCAGACTTGATGTCCACCTACAGGATCTAGGAATTGGATGGATCCAATTGATCTTAGAGATCTACCTAGTTAAGTTTCACATAATTTGTTGGCCAAAGTCAAGATTGTGTGTTATTTAACGGGATCCTAGCCCACTAGGAAACTAGGTTTCCCGAGTACTCCACAGAGGGTTAGAGGCTCGTCGAAAAATAGTGGGAGGCAAGTATTAGATTTTCAATTTCGTTTAGATACTTGCCAATACACGCTCATTTCAATTTTTCGTCATTAAAAGTTTTTATATATATTAGTTGGACTAATATTTATTTGTTGTTTTAATTAAACAGTTGGACTGTATTCAAACTATTTCATTTATAGTTGATTATATAATTGGATTATAGTAATCAAATATATTTGAATTTAACGAATCAAATAGTAGTTGATTATATAGTTAGACTATAGTAATCATTATATTCGATTGTACCCTGACCGGCGTAAACACACACGTATAACGCAAGCGTGCGTATCGTTTAAGTAGTATAAAAATATCGATCCCACGAGGACTTAATTCCTACTGTTGTTATTAATTATTAAATCTATTTATTTACAAATATCTAATTAAATGGAGAAGAGAATGATTGTTTGATTGGTTGAATGTGGTTTTCCTTAATTAAAATAAATAAAATAAACAAAAGAAAATACTAAAGAAAATAACAAAAGACTCAAAGATCTAGGGTTGTGAATCTTTCTAATATCTTTTAAAAGATGAAGTGATTATTTTATGTTTGTGTAATAAATCGGTTTACTAACCTGGAACACGAAATTATGCGAAAGCCTCTGTCGATGGTCAGACGCAAATACCCAGTTTAACCCAACTGAACCATATGTCTATGTCAACCAAATTATCTGGATTCATTAAGTTTAAGTTCCAATTATGGCTACCCCCGCCCGACAGGTATATGTCTATCCTGTAAGGAAATCTATTAAAAGGTTATCTATCCTCAAGGAAGATTGTGAGCTATTAAGTCTAAGGCTGAAACCTAAAATCCCTATGTTTAGTTCATTTTAGATTTACCAGATCAATCTTATTGGTGATCAGACAACAAGAAGCATTAAGCTTAAGACTTAATAAGTAAACCCTTAAATTACCCAAACTATAAAACAACTCCTTATAAACCGGTGATATTAGAATTCATCACAACCCAAGATAACTAACACATAACTAGGGCTAGTAAAAACTTAAAAGTAAAAGACATAAAGTAAAAATGCTGAATAGTAAAAGACATAAAGTAAAAGCTGAAAAGTAAAATAAAATAAAATGCTAAGGTAAAAGGATCAACTTTTACTATTTACTATTTAGATATCTCCCTTAATATAATATATTAACTTGTGATTATTTTACCAACCAGCCATATAGGCGGTAACCTGATTAAGTCAAATTAAGTCCAACCAGCCATAAAGGCCGAACCAAAATAAACCTGCCATATAGGCGGTAAGAAAATTTAATTACCAACCGACCAATCTGGCGGTATCCTTGATTAGTCAGGTTTAAACCATATTAAAATGATTTACCAACCGACCAATATGGCGGTATCCTTTTTAAGTCAATATTTTAAATAGTGAATATATTATTTTTAAAGGAGATTAATCTAAATAGTAATAGTAAAAGAATTATCTTTCACCCTAGTTGGGGAAATTACCTCCTCATGGTGAATAGTAAAAACTGTAAAAAGTAAAGAAAGTAAATTACTATTATTACAGAACGTAATTAAAATTAATTACAAAACTAAAAACTAAAAGAAACTAGATAGAAAACTCCCTATTTACATTAGAAAATTCAGAGAGAATGGTACATCTGAAACTGAAATTTTGAGCTCTATTTATAGGCGTCAGTAAGGGTCGCGCGTCGCGACGCCTGTTTGGTCGACGTGGCAGCTTCTGGTTTGTCGGCTTCAGATTCTGGATAAGGTGATAAGGCGACACGTGGCAATGTGGTTGGAGCTCAATTATTGTGACACGTGGCGGCTCGTGATTGGCTGATTCAGATTATTATCCGCCACGTGTCAGATACAGATAAGTGAGTCAATAATTAATGCTGACGTGGCACTGACGTGGCGACACGTGGCGATGGTGACTATCGGCACCGTAGAAATGCGACACATGGCACACTGTGATTGGATGATGATGACGTGGCGATGACGTGGCAGTTTGACTCGGTCAACCGGTGATGTGGATGATGACGTGGCTGACAGGTGGAGTGACACATGGCGACATGTGGCGATGGTGACTGTCGGCACCGTAGGATGATGACACGTGGCACGTGGCACGTTAGTAGATCGGCTGTGATGGTGACACGTGGCACGACGCACGTTAGCAAAGTCAAACTTTTCTCAGATTCTGACACGTGGACCCGGCACACGTTAGCACTGTTCGGCGCACGTTAGGCGTCGCGACGCGGAAAATTACCAAAATGCCCCTTTTCGTCCAATTTTAACTGTTTTGCTCCAAATCACCTCCAAAATGTCCTGAAACTTTTTTTATCTACAAAATAACACAAAACACATCAAAATATTCACAAAACTCAAGAAACTATACAAAATATTAGGTTAAATGAGTTGGAAATAATGATAGTTTTACCACTCATCATACCCGAAATCATTGATTGGATAGTTGGACTATTGGAATCAAGATAGTTGAAAGATTAGCGTTTAAAACATAATCCTGGGTGAAAATGTCTTTAAGCGGCTTCAATTTTCAAATTAGGAATAGAATCTCAGGATAGTCTTAGGAACCGAGAAATTACTTTATTTGATCGAGTGACATCTCGGGCCTGAGCCCGGAGTTGAACAAATAGTGGAGCATGAGCTTTGGAAGACTCATGGTGATGATAACTTTAGTGCTCAATCCGTTATGCTTACTGCAATGACTCTTTAATTCCGTCGTCAGAATTAAAGATTAGATCCTTGTACCATGATGATGAAATTAAGGATCTTCATAGATATATATTTAGATCTTAGAAGTACTAATTGCAATAGAAAACTCTTGAAGAGTTAATGGCTATGGTCAATGAGACAAAGCCAGGGTTTGGAAAAGGGCAAAGGCAAAATCGTCACAATCTTCTAGGAAGACAATAGACATATCCCAAGATGTCTGCCTAAACTGTGGCAAACGCTGTCACTGGAAGCGTGACTGCCGTATGGACAAGGCAGACATGAAGGAAGTGAAGACGGACAAGGCTCCGTAGGGCTAGTAAAAACTTAAAAGTAAAAGACATAAAGTAAAAATGCTGAATAGTAAAAGACATAAAGTAAAAGCTGAAAAGTAAATAAAATAAAATGCTAAGGTAAAAGGATCAACTTTTACGATTTACTATTTAGATATCTCCCTTAATATAATATATTAACTTGTGATTATTTTACCAACCAGCCATATAGGCGGTAACCTGATTAAGTCAAATTAAGTCCAACCAGCCATAAAGGCGGAACCAAAATAAACCTGCCATATAGGCGGTAAGAAAATTTAATTACCAACCGACCAATCTGGCGGTATCCTTGATTAGTCAAGTTTAAACCATATTAAAATGATTTACCAACCGACCAATATGGCGGTATCCTTTTTAAGTCAATATTTTAAATAGTGAATATATTATTTTTAAAGGAGATTAATCTAAATAGTAACAGTAAAAGAATTATCTATCACCCTAGTTGGGGAAGTTACCTCCTCATGGTGAATAGTAAAAACTGTAAAAAGTAAAGAAAGTAAATTACTATTATTACAGAACGTAATTAAAATTAATTACAAAACTAAAAACTAAAAGAAACTAGATAGAAAACTCCCTATTTACATTAGAGAATTCAGAGAGAATGGTACATTGAAACTGAAATTTCGAGCTATATTTATAGGCGTCAGGAAGGGTCGCGCGTCGCGACGCCCGTTTGGTCGACGTGGCAGCCTCTGGTTTGTCGGCTTCAGATTCTGGATAATGTGATAAGACGACACGTGGCAATGTGGTTGGAACTCAATTATTGTGACATGTGGCGGCTCGTGATTGGCTGATTCAGATATTATCCGCCACGTGTCAGATACAGATAAGTGAGTCAATGATTGATGCTGACGTGGCGCTGACGTGGCGATGGTGACTATCGGCATCGTAGAAATGCGACACGTGGCACACTGTGATTGGTTGATGATGACGTGGCGATGACTGGCAGTTTGACTTGGTCAACCGGTGATGTGGATGATGACGTGGCTGACAGGTGGAGTGACACATGGCGACACGTGGCGATGGTGACTGTCGGCACCGTAGGATGATGAAACGTGACACATCGCACGTTAGTAGATCGGCTGTGATGGTGACACGTGGCACGACGCACGTTAGCAAAGTCAAACTTTTCTCAGATTCTGACACGTGGACTCGGCACACGTTAGCACTGTTCGGCGCATGTTAGGCGTCGCGACGCGGAAAATTACCAAAATGCCCATTTTCGTCCAATTTTCACTATTTTGCTCCAAATCACCTCCAGAATGTCCTGAAATTTTTTTACCTACTAAATAACACAAAACACATCAAAATATTCACAAAACTCAAGAAACTATACAAAATATTAGGTTAAATGAGTGGGAAATAATGATAGTTTTACCACTCATCATAGCCGAAATCATTGATTGGATAGTTGGACTATTGGAATCAAGATAGTTGAAAGATTAGCGTTTAAAACATAATCCTGGGTGAAAATGTCTTTAAGCGGCTTCAATTTTCAAATTAGGAATAGAATCTCAGGATAGTCTTGGGAACCGAGAAATTACTTTATTTGATCGAGTGACATCTCGGGCCTGAGCCCAGATGAACAAATAGTGGAGCATGAGCTTTGGAAGACTCATGGTGATGATAACTTTAGTGCTCAATCCGTTATGCTTACTGCAATGACTCTTTAATTCCGTTGTCAGAATTAAAGATTAGATCCTTGTACCATGATGATGAAATTAAGGATCTTCATAGATCTATATTTAGATCTTAGAAGTACTAATTGCAATAGAAAACTCTTGAAGAGTTAATGGCTATGGTCAAGGAGACAAAGCCAGGGTGTGGAAAATGGCAATGGGAAAATCGTCACAATCTTCTAGGAAGACAAAAGACATATCCCAAGATGTCTGCCTAAACTGTGGCTAACGCTGTCACTGGAAGCGTGACTGCCGTATGGACAAGGTAGACATGAAGGAAGTGAAGACGGACAAGGCTCCGTAGGGCTAGTAAAAACTTAAAAGTAAAAGACATAAAGTAAAAATGCTGAATAGTAAAAGACATAAAGTAAAAGCTGAAAAGTAAATAAAATAAAATGCTAAGGTAAAAGGATCAACTTTTACTATTTACTATTTACTATTTAGATATCTCCCTTAATATAATATATTAACTTGTGATTATTTTACCAACCAGCCATATAGGCGGTAACCTGATTAAGTCAAATTAAGTCCAACCAGCCATAAAGGCGGAACCAAAATAAACCTGCCATATAGGCGGTAAGAAAATTTAATTACCAACCGACCAATCTGGCGGTATCATTGATTAATCAAGTTTAAACCATATTAAAATGATTTACCAACCGACCAATATGGCGGTATCCTTTTTAAGTCAATATTTTAAATAGTGAATATATTATTTTTAAAGGAGATTAATCTAAATAGTAACAGTAAAAGAATTATCTTTCACACCCTAGTTGGGGAAGTTACCTCCTCATGGTGAATAGTAAAAACTGTAAAAAGTAAAGAAAGTAAATTACTATTATTACAGAACGTAATTAAAATTAATTACAAAACTAAAAACTAAAAGAAACTAGATAGAAAACTCCCTATTTACATTAGAGGATTCAGAGAGAATGGTACATCTGAAACTGAAATTTCGAGCTATATTTATAGGCGTCAGGAAGGGTCGCGCGTCGCGACGCCCGTTTGGTCGACGTGGCAGCCTCTGGTTTGTCGGCTTCAGATTCTGGATAATGTGATAAGACGACACGTGGCAATGTGGTTGGAACTCAATTATTGTGACATGTGGCGGCTCGTGATTGGCTGATTCAGATTATTATCCGCCACGTGTCAGATACAGATAAGTGAGTCAATGATTGATGCTGACGTGGCGCTGACGTGGCGATGGTGACTATCGGCACCGTAGAAATGCGACACGTGGCACACTGTGATTGGTTGATGATGACGTGGCGATGACCTGGCAGTTTGACTTGGTCAACCGGTGATGTGGATGATGACGTGGCTGACAGGTGGAGTGACACATGGCGACACGTGGCGATGGTGACTGTCGGCACCGTAGGATGATGAAACGTGACACATCGCACGTTAGTAGATCGGCTGTGATGGTGACACGTGGCACGACGCACGTTAGCAAAGTCAAACTTTTCTCAGATTCTGACACGTGGACTCGGCACACGTTAGCACTGTTCGGCGCATGTTAGGCGTCGCGACGCGGAAAATTACCAAAATGCCCATTTTCGTCCAATTTTCACTGTTTTGCTCCAAATCACCTCCAGAATGTCCTGAAATTTTTTTTACCTACTAAATAACACAAAACACATCAAAATATTCACAAAACTCAAGAAACTATACAAAATATTAGGTTAAATGAGTGGGAAATAATGATAGTTTTACCACTCATCATACCCGAAATCATTGATTGGATAGTTGGACTATTGGAATCAAGATAGTTGAAAGATTAGCGTTTAAAACATAATCCTGGGTGAAAATGTCTTTAAGCGGCTTCAATTTTCAAATTAGGAATAGAATCTCAGGATAGTCTTGGGAACCGAGAAATTACTTTATTTGATCGAGTGACATCTCGGGCCTGAGCCCAGAGTTGAACAAATAGTGGAGCATGAGCTTTGGAAGACTCATGGTGATGATAACTTTAGTGCTCAATCCGTTATGCTTACTGCAATGACTCTTTAATTCCGTTGTCAGAATTAAAGATTAGATCCTTGTACCATGATGATGAAATTAAGGATCTTCATAGATCTATATTTAGATCTTAGAAGTACTAATTGCAATAGAAAACTCTTGAAGAGTTAATGGCTATGGTCAAGGAGACAAAGCCAGGGTGTGGAAAATGGCAATGGCAAAATCGTCACAATCTTCTAGGAAGACAAAAGACATATCCCAAGATGTCTGCCTAAACTGTGGCTAACGCTGTCACTGGAAGCGTGACTGTCGTATGGACAAGGTAGACATGAAGGAAGTGAAGACGGACAAGGCTCCGTAGGGCTAGTAAAAACTTAAAAGTAAAAGACATAAAGTAAAAATGCTGAATAGTAAAAGACATAAAGTAAAAGCTGAAAAGTAAATAAAATAAAATGCTAAGGTAAAAGGATCAACTTTTACTATTTACTATTTAGATATCTCCCTTAATATAATATATTAACTTGTGATTATTTTACCAACCAGCCATATAGGCGGTAACCTGATTAAGTCAAATTAAGTCCAACCAGCCATAAAGGCGGAACCAAAATAAACCTGCCATATAGGCGGTAAGAAAATTTAATTACCAACCGACCAATCTGGCGGTATCATTGATTAATCAAGTTTAAACCATATTAAAATGATTTACCAACCGACCAATATGGCGGTATCCTTTTTAAGTCAATATTTTAAATAGTGAATATATTATTTTTAAAGGAGATTAATCTAAATAGTAACAGTAAAAGAATTATCTTTCACCCTAGTTGGGGAAGTTACCTCCTCATGGTGAATAGTAAAAACTGTAAAAAGTAAAGAAAGTAAATTACTATTATTACAGAACGTAATTAAAATTAATTAGAAAACTAAAAACTAAAAGAAACTAGATAGAAAACTCCCTATTTACATTAGAGGATTCAGAGAGAATGGTACATCTGAAACTGAAATTTCGAGCTATATTTATAGGCGTCAGGAAGGGTCGCGCGTCGCGACGCCCCTTTGGTCGACGTGGCAGCCTCTGGTTTGTCGGCTTCAGATTCTGGATAATGTGATAAGACGACACGTGGCAATGTGGTTGGAACTCAATTATTGTGACATGTGGCGGCTCGTGATTGGCTGATTCAGATTATTATCCGCCACGTGTCAGATACAGATAAGTGAGTCAATGATTGATGCTGACGTGGCGCTGACGTGGCGATGGTGACTATCGGCACCGTAGAAATGCGACACGTGGCACACTGTGATTGGTTGATGATGACGTGGCGATGACCTGGCAGTTTGACTTGGTCAACCGGTGATGTGGATGATGACGTGGCTGACAGGTGGAGTGACACATGGCGACACGTGGCGATGGTGACTGTCGGCACCGTAGGATGATGAACGTGACACATCGCACGTTAGTAGATCGGCTGTGATGGTGACACGTGGCACGACGCACGTTAGCAAAGTCAAACTTTTCTCAGATTCTGACACGTGGACTCGGCACACGTTAGCACTGTTCGGCGCATGTTACGAGCGTCGCGACGCGGAAAATTACCAAAATGCCCATTTTCGTCCAATTTTCACTGTTTTGCTCCAAATCACCTCCAGAATGTCCTGAAATTTTTTTTACCTACTAAATAACACAAAACACATCAAAATATTCACAAAACTCAAGAAACTATACAAAATATTAGGTTAAATGAGTGGAAATAATGATAGTTTTACCACTCATCATACCCGAAATCATTGATTGGATAGTTGGACTATTGGAATCAAGATAGTTGAAAGATTAGCGTTTAAAACATAATCCTGGGTGAAAATGTCTTTAAGCGGCTTCAATTTTCAAATTAGGAATAGAATCTCAGGATAGTCTTGGGAACCGAGAAATTACTTTATTTGATCGAGTGACATCTCGGGCCTGAGCCCAGAGTTGAACAAATAGTGGAGCATGAGCTTTGGAAGACTCATGGTGATGATAACTTTAGTGCTCAATCCGTTATGCTTACTGCAATGACTCTTTAATTCCGTTGTCAGAATTAAAGATTAGATCCTTGTACCATGATGATGAAATTAAGGATCTTCATAGATCTATATTTAGATCTTAGAAGTACTAATTGCAATAGAAAACTCTTGAAGAGTTAATGGCTATGGTCAAGGAGACAAAGCCAGGGTGTGGAAAATGGCAATGGCAAAATCGTCACAATCTTCTAGGAAGACAAAAGACATATCCCAAGATGTCTGCCTAAACTGTGGCTAACGCTGTCACTGGAAGCGTGACTGCCGTATGGACAAGGTAGACATGAAGGAAGTGAAGACGGACAAGGCTCCGTAGGGCTAGTAAAAACTTAAAAGTAAAAGACATAAAGTAAAAATGCTGAATAGTAAAAGACATAAAGTAAAAGCTGAAAAGTAAATAAAATAAAATGCTAAGGTAAAAGGATCAACTTTTACTATTTACTATTTAGATATCTCCCTTAATATAATATATTAACTTGTGATTATTTTACCAACCAGCCATATAGGCGGTAACCTGATTAAGTCAAATTAAGTCCAACCAGCCATAAAGGCGGAACCAAAATAAACCTGCCATATAGGCGGTAAGAAAATTTAATTACCAACCGACCAATCTGGCGGTATCCTTGATTAGTCAAGTTTAAACCATATTAAAATGATTTACCAACCGACCAATATGGTGGTATCTTTTTTAAGTCAATATTTTAAATAGTGAATATATTATTTTTAAAGGAGATTAATCTAAATAGTAATAGTAAAAGAATTATCTTTCACCCTAGTTGGGGAAGTTACCTCCTCATGGTGAATAGTAAAAACTGTAAAAAGTAAAGAAAGTAAATTACTATTATTACAGAACGTAATTAAAATTAATTACAAAACTAAAAACTAAAAGAAACTAGATAGAAAACTCCCTATTTACATTAGAGAATTCAGAGAGAATGGTACATCTGAAACTGAAATTTCGAGCTCTATTTATAGGCATCAGTAAGGGTCGCGCGTCGCGACGCCCGTTTGGTCGACGTGGCAGCTTCTGGTTTGTCGTCTTCAGATTCTGGATAAGGTGATAAGGCGACACGTGGCAATGTGGTTGGAGCTCAATTATTGTGACACGTGGCGGCTCGTGATTGGCTGATTCAGATTATTATCCGCCACGTGTCAGATACAGATAAGTGAGTCAATGATTGATGCTGACGTGGCGATGGCGACTGTCGGCACCGTAGAAATGCGACACGTGGCACACTGTGATTGGATGATGATGACGTGGCGATGACGTGGCAGTTTGACTCGGTCAACCGGTGATGTGGATGATGACGTGGCTGACAGGTGGAGTGACACATGGCGACACGTGGCGATGGTGGCTGTCGGCACCGTAGGATGATGACACGTGGCACGTGGCACGTTAGTAGATCGGCTGTGATGGTGACACGTGGCACGACGCACGTTAGCAAAGTCAAACTTTTCTCAGATTCTGACACGTGGACCCGGCACACGTTAGCACTGTTCGACGCACACCGTAGGCGTCGCGACGCGAAAAATTACCAAAATGCCACTTTTCGTCCAATTTTCACTGTTTTGCTCCAAATCACCTCCAGAATGTCCTGAAACTTTTTTTATCTACAAAATAACACAAAACACATCAAAATATGCACAAAACTCAAGAAACTATACAAAATATTAGGTTAAATGAGTGGGAAATAATGATAGTTTTACCACTCATCATACACGAAATCATTGATTGGATAGTTGGACTATTGGAATCAAGATAGTTGAAAGATTAGCGTTTAAAACATAATCCTGGGTGAAAATGTCTTTAAGCGGCTTCAATTTTCAAATTGGGAATAGAATCTCAGGATAGTCTTGGGAACCGAGAAATTACTTTATTTGATCGAGTGACATCTCGGGCCTGAGCCCGGAGTTGAACAAATAGTGGAGCATGAGCTTTGGAAGACTCATGGTGATGATAACTTTAGTGCTCAATCCGTTATGCTTACTGTAATGACTCTTTAATTCCGTCGTCAGAATTAAAGATTAGATCCTTGTACCATGATGATGAAATTAAGGATCTTCATAGATCTATATTTAGATCTTAGAAGTACTAATTGCAATAGAAAACTCTTGAAGAGTTAATGGCTATGGTCAAGGAGACAAAGCCAGGGTGTGGAAAAGGGCAAAGGCAAAATCGTCACAATCTTCTAGGAAGACAAAAGACATATCCCAAGATGTTTGCCTAAACTGTGGCAAACGCTGTCACTGGAAGCGTGACTGCCGTATGGACAAGGCAGACATGAAGGAAGTGAAGACGGACAAGGCTCCGGCTTCAGGTATGTTTGTTATAAACATGTCCACCGCTGGTTTTAAAATTGGATTTTAGAAACTGGTTGTGGTACATGAACATTATCTCTATATCTAAGTTTAACCCGTTGCGGGTATACCTTTATATTCTAGAACACTAAGTGTTTTATTTTATAAAGATGATATTGAGATATGTTGGTTTCTATAATTAGTCCCAAGGAAGATTAAGCAATAGAAATACAATAACATACATGCAAAGCTTGAAGGATGGCGGAAACATACTTACAAAGCTATGTGACGAAAATGGTGATGAGGATCCTTGAGCCTCCAAGGATGAAGTTTCGGCCAAGCAAGAAGATGGAGAGAAGCTTCAAATCTTTGAGTATTCCAAGCTCCAAATGCGTTTCCCTATCACCTCTTTTGATCCTTGCTTGTGCTAGCAAAAATGGAGAATGAGAAAATAATTTTCTGCCTTGTGTATGCAGCTCACGGCGTGAGCAAGAGAGAAAGAAGAGGAGAGTGTTTCACTTTTAATTTTTTTTTTCCCTTTTGCATGCCAAAACCGTGAGTGACCAAGGAAAATGAAAAGTGATATGATATCTAATACCAAAAGAATTTTTTTAATGCAAAAAATCCTTCAAAACCGTGCATGGCTTTCCCTCCAAAATGAAATCCATCATTTGACATCATTACCACACTTTGAGATTAGAGACAATGTATCATCCCTCAAAGGTGACTAGATACATCCACCATCTATTCGTATTAAGTAATGAGATATCGCGATGTGATTTGCGGATATCACTCGATTCAAAATACGAATGTGTCCGCAAGCACTTTCGGGCTCGGTTTCGTTAATTCCGAATTAACGAATTTCCGTCGCGACGTGAATTAAATAATTACGCCTTGCGAAATTACTATTCAGTTCGCTAATGAATTAATTCTAAATTAATTCGTTTGCCCGAATTAAAATCCGATTTTAATTCCGCGTCGAAATCTAATTTCGTTTAATAATATATCGAATATATTATTTTATCGATTAATTCCAAATTAATCGATCTCTCTCTATCTCCTAATAAGGCATTTTATCCAAGATAAAGTTTCTCCGCAATTAATCCAAGATTAATAAGGTTCGAATCAAACGTCATAGGTGAATCTTCAGGAAGCGACCCAAGAGATCTCCGGATATGTTGGCAGTAAATACGGTCGTTGGATAATCCAAACACGTACGTACCTCGTACTACGTCTTTACCGATTCACAAGACAAGGTTGGCTTCTAGCAAAGCGCCATGCCTACCCAATTCTCCAGAAATATTCTTACTGGAATATAAGATCTTTATCAAGCGTAGTATACCGCAGTATCGCGTACATCGATCCAGTATCGAATGATCACATGTTAGGCCTGGGGCTGGAAGTGTGTCTGCCCCGTACGAAACATATATTGGACATCAAACAACTAGTCTCTTTAAATCGGACAATCCTGACCTAGTCATATTGTCCCGACGGTTGCAACCTTTTATAGAGTACTAGTTCTGTGTCCTGCGCGATCATCAACTCCATATGTCTGAAGTGATACTTCCATCTTGACATCACACCCAGTACACTACGATTCCTGATAAACCCAGAAGTGGTGAACACAGAACCGGTTAAAGTCCCCAACCACCAAAACCAAAGTTTACCGATTGTCGCAAGTACTAGCGATGCAAGTCTCAGGTTAAGACCATATACACCTACCCTGATGCGGCCTCCCATAGACACGCATACATACTACCAATGAGATTCCGCGGGGTCTATCCAGAGCGAAGCTGTTTTCCGTACCATCGGTAAAACACAACCTCCTATCGCACTTGCATAAGTATCCAATACTTAAATATATGAGAACTATGCCGTTGTGCCCTCACAACATGCACAAATGCAATACTAGTCTATTCCGCATTATCGATGTCCGATCTCGATAATACTCCGACTAGGGATATTTAATGATTAAACCTTTTATATTGATACTGTCTCATATCATCTCAATACGGAACTAATCATACGGACTTTTGCCATTAATATATCAAAGTAAATAATTTTACAAAACGGCAAAAGGCAATTTCATTATCACATAGTTAATTTTGTACAATAATACAATATCATTTACAAAACAGTGACGCTATGGGTCATAATGTCTAACAAGATAAACACATTAGATGTGAATAACAGTATTTATATTTTGAATATAAATGAATCTCAAACATATAAACATGACAAACAAATAGCTCAAACTGAATTAATCATATGAGACTTATTTGTGGCATTGGTGTTTGTGATACATTAACAAGACTCGTATATCCACACTTTCGAAGAGTGGGTACTAGGACGGATTTGATTCTAATCAAATACTGTCTACAAATCTAATTTATTAGGCAAAGTGCCTAAAACACCTTTTTCTTGGTAAAAGTGCAAGTGCCACCGATCTGTTAGCCCGCGTTCATAGTGACGTAAGTGGGCCCATGTTTAGCTAGGCTAGAGGTTGATATGAATACTTTGTAACCTTTACGGATGTGGCATCGCGTTACAGTTATGTGTATCTTATGAAACACAAGTCAGAAACTTTTGAGTAATTCAAAGAGTTTCGACACGAAGTATAAAAACAGATCGGCAAGAGTATTAAAACATCACGATTTGACTGTGATGGAAAATACTTAAGCAATAAGTTTCTCGAATATTTGAAAGAGTATAGTATTCTTTTGTAATGGACTACTCATGGAATATCTCAATTTGATTATGTGTCCGAATAGAGAAACCGAACTTTGTTGGACATAGTAAGGTTAATGATGAGTCGCTCTGAGCTACCATTTTCCTTCTAGGGATACACATTTAAACAGTGCAATACTTATTTTGAATAAGGTTCCATAAAAATCTGTTGGATAGACTTCATATTAGATATGAACAGGAAAGAAACCGGGTTTTCTCATTCCTGAACATTTGGGAATGCTGGGCATATGTTTGGATGATACCAAACTAGAACCCAAATCGGATAAATGCCTAATTTATAATTGGTTATCCTAGGGAAACCAAAGTATAGTACTTATACAACTCACATGAGAACAATGTAATTGTTGCTCTCCATGCGGTTTTCCTAAAGGAATACCTATATGCAGTGGTAAGTGGGAGGAAAGTAAAACTCGATGAAAATCGGAGTAATACTATTCAAGGCACCGATTCCTTAATGGAACACAAACAGTTCATCAGGGATGAAACTGTACCACAATCTACGAATACACAAGAACCGCGTAAGTCAGAGAGAGTCAGAAAACAACATGTGAGGTATGGGTTTCTGATCTCACCTAATGAAGATGTCAATCTTATTGAGGAATACGAACTGGCTACGTATGAGGAAATGATACAAGATATCGACTCCCTATTATGGCATAATTCTATGATGTCCGATATGGATTCCATGTATACCAACCAAGTTTGGAAACTGGTTGTTGTACCGAAAGGCATTATGCCTATTGGTACTATATGAGTCTTCAAGGAAGACATACATGGATGGTAACATACAAACGTACAATGCTAGGCTTGTGGCGAAAGGGTATCGTCATCAACATGGTGTCGATTACGATGAAACCCGTTATACCCTTTAGACTCTTGTCTGCTTCTCAAAACTTAGAATTGATGATCATTACCTTGGAGTGTTACTGAAGGATCATGAGAGATTCGATCCAAAAGAACATCTCTGGAAAAAAAATTGAGTCTAGGTTGAGGGAGTCGAGAAAATAGAAAGATTATTATATGAGTAATATCGCATTAGCTTGTATTCATCGGTCGACCAATTATGTTGTTCTATGTGATAAAACATGATTGTGAATACTGAATAAATATTACATTCCAAAAGAGATCGAGATAGATATAATGTGATAAATGATTGAGGATACTGCATGCCTAATCCATTATGGTTCTATCTATCATTCAAGTAGCTATATATTCCTAATAGATGTATAACAAGTGAGCTCTCGAAGTATGCTGGTCGCACGATACAATTGCTAAGTATAAATTATTCTTATAGTGATAATAAAAATTATTGATCTCATCATGTGTGAGTGGGAGATGTTAGAAATGTTAGAAAATAACATTTAGAAAATGTTAATTGGGAACATGTGGTACACCCATGATGGTAATATTTTTGGAGGGGTTAGAGGAAGTCATTAAGTTACCAAATACATATGGTTAAATAGTAATCAAAACATCTAAATGCATGTGATTACATAGTAATCAATGCTTGCTTCCAAGTGCATGTGAATGACTATGAAGCCATGCATGTGATGGTATAGTAACTTGACTCCCCTCATATAAATATAGGGCAATTACTCATTGAGAAAGGCAGTTAATTAAGTTTGATTAAGAACATCTCTATAAGAAGTAATGTATGCAATTGTGTTGTGAAATACTTAGATTTATTTCAATTTATTTATGAATAAATTTAGGACTAGTAATACATGTATGGTTAGATCCTAAGTGGACCATTATGGATTTGTTCCATGAAAATATTAGGAATGATGTTTCTCTATAGTTACATTCAGCGTAAAGGTGCCACATATCTTCATAGAAGAAAAGTCTCCCTTATTTCTTCCGCATAACATTCCTCCCTTATTTCTTATTGATACAGCCAAAACTAGGCATTGGTCGGAACTACATGATTCAATATACTGAGAAGTTAGCAACAAATTCATGGATCTCCAAGCTGAATTAACAAGGAATCTATCCAGACGCTCTTCCACTGATGCCACTTATACCTTTTGTTGGACCATGTGAATGGGTATCATCGTACCCCAAATCTTCTAGCACTGTATCCACTATTGCGTCTTTAAAACCAAAAATCAACATCGAATTTCTAGCTTTACAACCTAACTTTTAATCCATCTCCAAAATTTCATTGAAGTCACCTCCGTAAAGCCAAGAAAGAGTAAACATGCTAGCTAATTTTCTTAGCAAACACTAGTTGTGTTTCCGTTGGTTGGTATCTGGTTGCCCATACACCTTTGTAAATCTTTATTTAATCCCATCCTCCTTTTGAATTAGCGTGTCGATATTGAGTGTGATGAAGGATATGATCTGAACATTTATCTCATTATTCCATATCAAAGCAACTCCACTACTCAAGCTTACCCTTCCAACAACTAAACAACAGTCAAAGCCCACCCTACATCTAATTTTCTCCATCTTCTTATAAGATAATTTTGTTTTACAAAAAAACAAACTAACTTTATTTACATAGAGAATTTATTTTAAGGCTCTGAATGTCCGGGGGTTCCCCAGCCCACAAACATTCTAGCATAAGAGACTCATCGTGCATGGTGGGGTTGTCCCGCAGTCTCCACCAAAATTCAAGAATTGACATTGTTGTAGGAAATGATTTCCCATGCAGCGGGGGTGTGTTAGACACCTGGATCGATCTTGAAAAATTTTCCGCTCTTCCTCTTATTTACCGAAAAATGTCTATGCCTCTTAGACTCGTTTTGCTTCAATATTTGATGATTTTAACAGCCTCAAATAGTAGCCCAAAAATTGGACTGTTTTGCACACCGAAATCCCCTTACACGCGCAAGTAGCACACTATTTTACTAACTGTTGTGTATTGATTTTTCTGCCACTGTTTTGGCCAAAATAACCACTCCAAAATAGCCCTAAAATGTTCACAAAATAGTCATTTGTGTTCTCAAAATATTCTGCACGAAAACACAACAAAACAAAGCACTAATAAGGAATACAAAGTGCGGCAGTGAGCAGATTTTTCTACTTGCTGTCGGGGACCAACCAAAAGGAGAGAATGGAGTTCTGTATTATTTTCAAAAATTTTATTTTAGTTTTCTTTTTGTTCTTCACTATTTTTCTACAACTTATTGATGGTATTTGCAGGCCTTATGGTATTTAAGCAGTACGACAGGGGTAAAAAGGTAATTCCCTTCTCGGTCAAGATCATTAATGCCGACCCGACCACTAAAAGCCAACAGTAAGGGGCCGATCACTTTATGATCGGTAATCGACCACTCCAGACCGGATGGTCGGGCATTATCAGATCGATAGAAGCATTCTCAGTTCAAAAGACCATTGTGACCGACCTCATGAAGACCAAGAATATGGCGAGATATGCTCCAGAAGATAAGACATCCTATTTTTACGGATAAGAAGATAAGTTATCCTACTTTCATGGGGAAAAGCTGATAAATCAGTGTTCTAATAGGATAAAAGAAGTGAAAGTAGTTTCGACTAAGAATTCTTATGGGAAAAGGAAAATTGTTTATTTGCTATTATAAATAGGAGGGGAAATCGTGCTTGTAAGGTAGCGTTGAGAAGAGAACAAAAGAGAATTAGACTTGTAAACACGAAACAGATCTGAAAGGCGTATTTTGGTAATAAAACATCGTCCGTTCTATGCCGTGGATGTAGGTTGGATCTGATCCACCGAACCACGTTAAATCTCTTTGTTGATTGGTGAATTTACTTATCTTTTGCCAAATTTGCTTTTGGTTTCCCATAAACTAAACAAATTCACAGTTGGAGGAGGATTGTCTCGGGAGTAAAAAACCCTTATTGCCTCTGAGACCGAAATCAGCCGTCAACAGTTGGCGCCGTCTGTGGGGAGTCAACAAAAATCAGCTCGCATAGTAAGATAATGGCAGAAGGTGGAAATCACCGATCTTCAGGGAGTTCAACAACGGATTGGATGGAAGATGGAGGAAAATATGAGGAAAGATAGGAGGAAAATCAAATCCTTTTGAAATCCATGATGAACAGACTGGAGAGGATGGAAGAGATGAATAATGAGAGACTTGAAGCCGGAGCCAATCAGAGGAGAGGCGAAAAAGCGGAAGGAAAAAGGGTCACAGATGTGAGTGATGACGATGAACCGAGGAGGAAGGGTCCTTACAGGATGAGGTCCGTAGTGGTAGAAAAAGATTTACAAACGGAGGATACGTGGGAAGAAAAAGAGGGGAGACAGTCGCCAGATTTTTCATATGATGGCCCCCGCGACACCAGAAGGGGAGATAGGAAGGATGGTGAAACTGGACGGGAAATCTCAAGCCATGAGGAACGTCGCACCTGGGGCGACAGACGCAAAGAAGGACGCAAGAGGCGGCACGGTAACATAGATGGCAGTATAAAATCTTGATTAAGAAAAGAAATGGCCAAGTGGGGAGCGAACCTCAAAACGGACACGAGAGATGCTCGGGACGGCGAGGTTGAATCTCTCTTCATAGAAGAAATAAGGTCGGTAAAGTTCCCAAGACGGTTCAACATGCCGTCCATGACGCCCTACAAAGGCCACACTGATCCAAAATCCCATATTGAGAGTTTTGTCCTGTTGATGGAGGTTCAAGGAGTAGTAGGGGATGCCGTTTGCAAAGTATTCCCCATAACCTTGGAGGGATCTTCCATTCTGTGGTTCAGAAGTCTAGCCCCAGGGAGCATCGGAAGCTTTGCGCAACTCAGGAAGTCATTTGTTCGACACTTCAAGGGGGCCTGCATCCCAAAGAAGACAATTGGGGAATTGAGGCTCATGAAACAGGGGACGATGAACCCCTGAAGGCTTTCATTGAGCGGTACCATAGCATGGTGCTCGAGGTCAGAGGATATGAGTCGTTCGAAGCCTTGGAGAGTTTGAAGAGAGCCTTAAAGATCGGAAAGCTATGGACTCACCTGAGGATCCAGGGTACACCGGATTATGCCACCGCTCTGGAAATAGCCCGGAAGTTTGTTTTGTTGGAAGATGAGGAGAGAATTACCTGGAGGGGGACGGCTATCAGAGAGAGGACGATGAGGGCAGAAGCTCCTCGCAGGCCAGATAGGGAGTTCAAAAAACCACCTCCGAGGCGAAGAGAATTCAAACCGGTACCTTGGGATGACTAGGAAAAGAGAATCTTGACCCACGTGAACCATGTGGCCGGGGAAGAGGCGTACATTCCTCTGAATAAACCACTGGGGCAAATCGTCATGGAAATCTAGGGAAAAGTCTCTTGATAGAACCCGACCTCAGGAGATTCCCGCCAGACAGGAGGAATAATAAATCCTATTGCATGCATCATAATTGAAGGGGGCATACGACAGATGGATGCAAAGACTTGCGGGAGCAAATGGAAGACCTGGCGCGGAACGAGTACTTGAATAAATATATTGACCATGAAGTTATGACGGCCAGGTAGAGAGCGCATTACCGACAGGTGAACACCATTCCAGGAGGAAAGACACTGGCTGGGGACTCTAACCGATCAAGAAAAAACTATAGTCGAACTCAAGGGTTGGAAGTGTTAGAAACAGAACGGGCCTCATAAATACAAGGTGGTCGGACAGTGCCAATAATGTTCACGGATGAGGATGCTCGAGGGGTGAGTTTCCCCCACGATGATGCATTAATAATCAAGGCGACAATCGGCGGTTCTGAGGTAGACAAAATCCTAGTGGACCCCATGAGTGCAGTGGATATAATCTCCAATGAGGCTTTGGACGGCCTTGGTGTGGAGTATGCGACTCTAACTGACGATAGGACTCCCCTATACGGCTTCGGGGGCTCAACGGTCGTCCCATTGGGAAGGATACAATTGGCAATGACGATCGGAACTCGTCCCCGGACTCGGACGATTATGATAAATTTCACGGTGGTGGATTGCATGAGCAGTTACCAAGTCATTATTCGTCGACCTTTCATGATGAAGACAAAGGCTGCAATGTCTTGCTATTACTTAAAGTTGAAGTTCCCCACCCGGGAAGGGATTGGAATCGTGCGCGGGAGTCAGAAGGTGGCTCGGAGCTATTTTGCCACCCTCTCACGGGAAACCCTCTGCATTAAAGTGGGTACCCGAAAAAGGCAAGGGAATGAAGACGGGGAAGAAGCAAGTAAGGATCCGGGTCCTCGGTCAAAGAAAGTTGCCCGGATAGGGGCAGTCGAAGAATTAGAAGTGATAGAACTCTTCGGACCTGGGAAGAGTGTAAAAATAGGGGGAGACTCAGACGAGGTCCTGAAACAGAACCTGCTAAAGTGTCTAAAGGAGTACCCGACATCTTTGCATGGGGGCACGACGATATGCCCGGGATTGATCCGAAGTTCATCAATCATCGTTTGGCAGTAAACCCATCACACAAACCGGTCAAGCAAAAAAGAAGAGCCTTTAACCAGGAACGATGCAGGGCAATGGCTACCGAGGTAGAAAAACTGTTGAAAGCCGGTTTTATCAGAGAAGTGAAATACCCGGAGTGGGTATCGAATGTGGTATTAGTAAAGAAATCCAATGGAAAGCGGAGGATGTGCGTGGATTTCACCGACCTCAACAAATCGTGCCCGAAAGACAGCTTCCCACTACCAAATGTAGATCAGTTGGTGGATTCGACGGCCTGCCAGGACTGCTAAGCTTTATGGATGCCTTCTCGGGATATAACCAGGTCAAGATGCATCCTGAGGACGAGGAGAAAACAACATGTGTTACCGATCATGGGCTTTACTGTTACAAAGTAATGTCCTTCGGATTGAAAAATACGGGGGCAACCTTTCAGAGGCTGGTGAACAAGATTTTTAAGCCACTCATCGACGCATTGATGCTGGTATATGTTGATGATATGAAAATAATGTCTAAGGAGCTAGGGTGTCACGTGGCCGATCTGAAGAAAACCTTTGAATTGCCGAGGAAGCATAATTTAAAGCTCAACCCAAAGAAATGTGCTTTCGGAGTGGCCTCGGGAAAGTTTTTGGGCTATATGGTAAGCTCCCGAGGCATAGAAGCAAACCCGCAGAAAATCCAAGCCGTTCTGGACTTAAAATCCCCCAAGATGATAAAAAAAGTGTAAAACCTGACCGGTAGGGTGGTCGCGCTCAATCGATTTATTTCCCGAGCAACCGACAAGTGCCACCCCTTCTTCAAATTCTTCAAGAAGCCAAAAAAGGAAGTCAACTGGACGCTAGAATGCGAGGAGGCCTTCCAGCAGTTAAAACAATACCTAACGCAGCCCCCACTTCTAGCAAAGCCGTCCCCAGGTGAGACCTTATACTTATATTTAGCTGTTTCGGAGCATGCAGTGAGTTCAATATTGGTGCAAGAGGCCGATAAAGTCCAAAGGCCAGTGTATTATGTTAGTAAAGCTTTATTAGATGCTGAGACCAGATATCCAGCACATAAGCTGGTCGCCTTGTCATTAATCACTGCGGCCCGGAAGTTACGACCTCACTTCTAGGCCCATCCTATTGGGGTTTATACCGATTATCCTTTGAGGCAGATTTTGCAAAAACCAGAAGTCTCGGGCATGTTAATGAAGTGGTCGGTAGAGTTGAGTGAACACGACATTTCTTACCTCCCGATGGCAGCGGTAAAAGGGCAGGCTCTGGTAGACTTTGTTGCTGAATTCACATAACCCCAAATTCTGACTGTGGGGGAAGACAAATGGGAGATGTCAGTAGACGGATCTGCCAGCTCACAAGGTAATGGGGCCGGAATCGTAATGAAAAATGGTAAAGGTGAAAAAGTGATGTTCGCCTTGAGATTCACTTTGAGAATGAGGCAGAGTATGAGGTAATTTTATCCGGTTTAAGGTTATGCATGGTGATAGGCGTCCACGACATATTTGTAAGAAGCGACTCCCAGCTGGCTGTTCAGCAGCTGAAGGGAGAATTCCAAGCCAGGGAGCCGAGTATGATAGCCTATTTAGCTGAGGTAAAAAGGTTGGTGGGGAAAATGGGGAATGTGCACTTTGAGCAAATCGGCCGGGAAAACAACTGTGTGGCAGAATCTTTAGCACGGCTCGCATCTTCAATCAGGTCGGAAAATCCTAGAATAGTCCATCTAATCTACCTCCGAGAAAAAATGTAGGAGAGCTCGAGGTAGAAGTATTGGATATGGAAAGCAAATCTTCATGGATGCAACCAATCAGGAGATATCTGGAGACCGGGGAGACACCTGCAGATAAAAAGGAAGACAGAAAACTGAAATTCAAAAGCATCAAGTTCTCCCTGATCGAAGGGGTGCTATACCGAAGGGGCTATACGGTATCCCTTCTGAGATGTTTAGCAGAAGATTAGGCTAACTATGTGCTCAGGGAAATTCATGCAGGAATCTGTGGGAGTCACACCGGAGGACAATCAATTGCCTTTAAAGATTTAAGGCAAGGGTTCTACTGGCTGACCATGCATCAGGATGGTGTGAGGGTAGCCCGGAAATGTGAGGGATGCCAGAAGAATGCCAATATTCACCACCAGCCTGCAGAACAGTTGACCACCCTGTCCAGACCTTGGCCGTTCGCCCAGTGGGGGCTGGATATCATCAGAACGATGCCGAATGGGCGAGGGCAAGCGAAATACGCCATAGTTCGATAGCAAAGGTTTCAGGAAGCTATGTGAAGACCTCCAGATCGCCTTAAGATTCGCCTCCCCATTCCAAGTCTTACGGGCAGGTAGAGGCGACAAACAAGACCATCAAATCCGATCTTAAAGCTCAGCTCGGAGCCTGCAAGAGCTTATGGGTCGAGGAGTTACCTGAGGTGTTGTGGGCACACCGGACGACCTATAAGGATTCCACAAGGGAAACTCCGTTTTCATTATCATACGAATAAGAAGTGGTTATTCCAGCAGAGATCGGAATGACTACCCACCGGGTCCGGCATTATAAGGATGGACAGAATGACGAACTCATCAAAAGTCATCTCGACCTGATCGAAGAAAAAAAGGAGAAGTCGGCTATGAAGACAACAGTCTATCAACAAAGAATGGCCCGTTTCTACAACAAAAAAGTTCGGACCCGTGATTTTCTTCCAGGTGACTTGGTATTGCGAAGGGTCACCTTGAACACTCGAAGGCCAGAGGAAGGTTCGCTAGGTGCCAAGTGGGAGGGGCCCTATAGAATTATGGAAGTAGTAAGGCCGGGTCCCTATACTTTGGAACAGCTGGACGGCACACGGTTAAAAAAGCCTTGGAACGTCGAGATGTTGAGGAAGTACTTCCAATAGGTTTTTCTTTCTTTATTTCTTATTTTAAACAACCCGACAGGGGTTAGGAGATCAAATAAACCCTCTCCCAAAATATCCCGTGGAGAGTTGTAGGAAGGGCAGTAGGTCCCCGAATATGAATAAAATTTTCTTTTTTCAGTTAAGAAAATCTTCACTCGCTTTTTCAAATTAGACTTAAAAGTCATATTCAGTACTCCGGGGACATACTCGATGCGAATGGATGATTTGGGATCAGGAAAGGCACCAAACGCGTGACATACCAATCACAAGTGCTACCATAAAAACCCCGGGTAGAAGTGCTCTGACCTAACTCATTTCATTTTTTAGGATCAAGACTGCATCAAGGGATGAAGCGCATAAGGGAGCATGTGAAGCCTTTCCTAGTAGAGTCAAACCCCCGAAGCTGGAGCAGAACTACCCTATGACTTGTATTAATAAGGGATATTTCAAGATGATAATCGTGAGGAGGGAGTGCCCCCGTAAGATGGCCGGCCTGGCCAGCTGCGGAAATACGGCTGCAGGGAGTGTGTTCCCATACGTTTTGTCTGACCAGCGGATCCGTGAGAAGCATAGCACGAGGATGGATTATACCCTCGTGGCGTTTGCTTGCTCCAGTGTTACCGAGCATAAGGAGGAGCATGCCCTTAATGTTTCGGACACTATTTGATCCTTACTTATTTGGTCAATCGGATCTGTGAGAAGCATAGCACGAGGATGGATTATACCCTCGTGGCATTCGCTTGCTCCAGTGTTACCAAGCATAATGAGGAGCATGCCCTTAATGTTTCGGACACTCTTTGATCCCAACCTATTCGGTCATTTGGATCCGTGAGAAGCATAACACGAGGAGGGATTATGCCCTCGTGGCGTTTGCTTGCTCCAGTGTTACCGAGCATAAAGAGGAGCGTGCCCTTAATGTTTCAGACACTCTTTGATCCCTACATATTCGGTTATTCGGATTCGTGAGAAGCATAGCACGAGGAGGGATTATGCCCTCGTGGCGTTTGCTTGCTCCAGTGTTACCGAGCATAAAGAGGAGCGTGCCCTTAATGTTTCGGACACTCTTTGATCCCTACCTATTCGGTCATTCGGATTCGTGAGAAGCATAGCACGAGGAGGGATTATGCCCTCGTGGCGTTTGCTTGCTCCAGTGTTACCGAGCATAAAGAGGAGCATGCCCTTAATGCTTCGGACACTCTTTTATCCCTACCTATTTGGTCGTTCGGATCCGTGAGAAGCATAGCACGAGGAGGGATTATACCCTCGTGGTGTTTGCTTGCTCCAGTGTTACCGAGCATAAGGAGGAGCATGCCCTTAATGTTTCAGACATTCTTTGATCCCTACCTATTCGGTCATTCGGATCCGTGAGAAGTATAGCACGAGGAGGGATTATGCCCTTGTGGCGTTTGCTTGCTCCAGTGTTACCGAGCATAAAGAGGAGCGTGCCCTTAATGCTTCAGACACTCTTTGATCCCTACCTATTTGGTCATTCGGATCCGTGAGAAGTATAGCACGAGGAGGGATTGTACCCTTGTGGCGTATGTCTGCTTCAGCGTTGTGAGGAGGAGCCCTCGAACAAAACGCAGGCTCCATAATGACCTGACGTATAGAGGAATGTGCCCTTACCATTCTAAATGCTCTTTGATCCAAATCCTGGTTCGCCGGGACTCTGAATTGAAAGATTTAAAATTGTGTTTTGGAGACCTCGGACGAGATGCTGGTTTGAGGCATCCGTGCTGTTGCTTTGGGATAAGTGTTAAAGTCACCCCTGTTTTTTGATTTTATTTTCTAAAAGTTTTTTTTTTATTTTTCGCTGGTCTGGCAAGGGGACGCCCATGCCAAATCCGATAGGGCTTCAAAGGTTGATTCACTTCCCTTCTGAATAAGTCCCAAGGATTATTCGGCTCGGGGCTGGATTCGTTCCACCGAGGTAACTTGGTTGTTCGGCTCGAGGTCGGATCCATTCCATCGAGGCCTCTTAGTTAATCGGCTCGGGGCTGGATTCGTTCCGCCGAGGCCATTTGGTTATTCGGCTCGGGGCTGGATTTGTTTCGCCGATGCCAGTTTTTGGACTGGGGACATAACATTTCCCCCAGTGCCAAGTATTTCTCTCATCTCGGGGTCGGGTTACGTCCCACTGAGTCTGTCTTTTGGACTGGGGACATAACATTTCCCTCAGTGCCAAGTGTTTCTCTAAGCTCGGGGTCGGGCTACGTCCTACTGAGTCTATCTTTCGGACTGGGGACATAACATTTCCCTCGGTGCCAAGTTTTTCTCTCAGCTCGGGGTCGGGTTACATCCCACTGAGTCTGTCTTGTTGGACTGGGGACGTAACATTTCCCCCCAGTGCCAAGTGTTTCCCTCAGCTCGGAGGTGGGTTTCGTCTCACCATAAGATCATGAATAGTGACCTTACAAGCACGCTTTCCCCTCCTATTTATAATAACAAAGAAACAGTTTTCCTTTTCCCATAAGAATTCTTAATTGAAACTACCTAAACTTCCTTTATCCTATTAGGACACTAACTTATCAAATTTTCCCCATGAAAGTAGGATAATTTATCTTCTCATCCGTAAAAATAGGATGTCTTATCTTCTGGAGCATATCTCGCCATATTCTCGGTCTTCATGAGGTCGGTCACAATGGTCTTTTGAATTGAGAATGCTGCTATCGATCTGATAATGCCCGACCATCCAGTCTGGAGTGGTCGGTTACCGATCATAAAGTACTCGGCCCCTTACTGTTGGCTTTTAGTGGTCGAGTCGGCATTAATGATCTTGACCGAGAAGGGAATTACCTTTTTACCCCTGCCGTACTGCTTAAATATCATAGGGCCTGAAAATACATCAACACATGTCCCCTAGTTCTTGGTTCCAACGAGTATACAAGTTGGTGCCGGGAACTACATAAAAAGAATAGTACTCCTAATGGAGTGACAACTAGCCTTTGTGAGGAGAATTTTATTGGCCTGTCACCACCATATCCTCGATACGATTGAGATGCTCGGTCTGACTTCTTTTTCCACCAGAAGCAAAATCCCTTTATTGCCATTCTGTAAACCGTCCCTCGAGACACGCAACCGTCACATCCTCTTAAATGCCCATCAGATTACTTCTAGGGTTTAACGGGAGCCTGCCACTTGTCAACCATCCGTCGTCCTCCCGCCAAAAAGCAAGCAATCCGACCGCCATCGTCAACTCAAAGATCATTTTAAAAGACGACATGTGGCGTACATCTGACGCCCTCGTTCGATCCAACAGCCACAAATGCACCGAACAGATTATAAGAAAACAGAGTAATATATTGTTGCCTTCTTTTACGAACGCTTCGAATTTCCTCAACCGTGAGAACTCCTCTTTCCCAACTGTGCTCAGTGAACTCAAAGAATGACCAGACCGCACCGAGCAATCTGTAACCCTTCTAAAAGAACCAAGTAAGTCTTCTGAATGACCTCCCTGCTTTGCTTTTCATGAGTTGCGAATCCTGCTTTTTTCTTGTGTGTTTGTCTTTATGTTGCTAGGGAGAGATTTATGGCTTGATTGATGTTGTTAGGGAATTTAGAACCCACATGTTTAGTTTTCCCGGAATCCCAGCGTAACTGTGAAATCCCTGGCCGTTTTAGAAATTAGCTATAGACTGACCTCCCCTTTTTTTTATTTCTCGGATGTCAGGGATGTCTGACAACAGGACTTCTCTGCAAACTCTGCTAGACCTTCGACCCCCCTGTTAAAGAGCTCTCCGCGAGCTCGGGGGTACCAAGCATAGAGGACCTTGACACTATCCCCACCCCTTCTGAAACTGAACAAGATACTTACCATTAGAGAATTCCTCGGAAGACCCAGAGCCCGATGATTTTGACTGCTCGGCTTTAGACATGGATCGGCCATCCAAAATAACTGAAGACAATCTAGCACTGCTCTGGCAGCGATATGATATTCCGATAGATATTGCCCTTGAAGTCCCCTATCCATTGGATCGTGCTAGTCAACCCGATGAGGGTTCAGTGGCTCTTCTCCCGGCTTTCTCTGAATGTGGATTCCGGATGCCAATCAACGTTATTTCGCCTGGATGCTGGCCGAGATGGAGATCGCCCCTTGTCAACTGAGCCTGAATAGTTAGAGGATTTTGGCCGGGCTACATGTGATTTGGAGTCGGGCGGGACTTGGCGAACCCTCTCTTGAAGAAGTGAAGAGGTTGTATCGATTGAAGGCCAACCCATGAACGCACCATGGTTGGTACTACCTTTCTGCTTATGCTGATTCGTCAAACATTGTCGGCAAGCTGCCCGACTCCAACAAAAACTTCAAAGATTTATGGTTCTGGGCCACAGGAGATTGGGGACGGGTCCTGAGATCATACGAAGAGGAGGTTTCCGTACCAGATATCTTTAGAGTGGGAGGTTAGGAATCTAACCCTTAGTGTTCCTGCTCTTGATTTTATGATAGGATTTTAACTCTTTTGACTCTTCCCAGCTTGTTTGAGGGACGCTCCCAATGTCTCCCATCAGGTCCGGGCGCGGGTGCGCTGGGCTCAGTGATATGCCGACCATTGGAAGTAATTGGTTAACGATGCGGCCTTTGTCGAGTCGGGCCTGATTCGGACTGCTCCTCCGAAGGTCTCAGGGAGGATATGTAGATTCTTACTAACCCTCTGACCGATCCCTTTGTTTTTTTAGCATGATAATGATTTGAAATTATTCAGATTTTGGACTGACCACTTCTCTGCCCATTGCCTTTTACAGGAATGTCGAAGAGGCCGAAATACCTTGATTAGCTGGCTGGCGCACAAAGAAAACCTGCCATGTTGGAGCCGGGCCCTCTCGGAAATGGCCAGCAACCGAGGCAAAAAAGGTGACTGAAGACAGCCCCGTCCGCTACCCAAAGCATATCTCCCCCTTCCAGGGCACCGCCAACAGTCTCCGCTCGACCCGCCAGCCCATCAAAACCTACCTAGAAAAAAAGGAGGCGTTCGTTCGGGGCAGAGGAAGCCGATCTGACTCGGGAGGTGAGGAGAAACGGGTCCTGAGCAAGAGGCAGCCAGTTTAGAAGGAGAAAAAAGTGCCGAAGGGTTCCTCAAAAAAACAGAAAGGCGCCGTGATTCTTGGCATACAAGACCTTGGTCAGGACATCAGGGAGGCCACTTCTCATCTGGTGCTGGCAATCAATGAACTGGCCGAAGCGGTCCCTCCGGCAAAGATCCCGAGATACAAAGATCTTTCTCCCGAGGATGTTGTTACATTATTGTGCTCCTAGATGGCCAAGGTAGCCACACTTCCCTTATTTCCGTTGTGAGTTCATGACTTAGTTTGATTTCTGATTTTCTGTTTCTTCTTGGCAGGCAACCTATCTGGCGGCCAAGAACAAGGATCTCTTCCTGAGTCTTTTATCCGAGGGTGGCTAAGCCTAGAGGCTCCAGAACCGACTTACTGAAATGGAGGCCAAGCTGGTCCGCAAAGAAGAAAACATAAAAATCTGGAGCTGGCTGCCGTTGAGGGCCATACAACAAATAAAGCTCTCCGGGCCACTGCCTCTCTAGAGAGGAAAAACACTGATGCTGCCAAGAAGGACTTGGAGGCTGCCCAGGCTGACAACAGGATCCTATAGGTGGAAGTGCGCAGCGTTGAGTCCAAATTGAGGGCCAAAGATGAAGAACTAGTACGGGCCCGGGACGAGCTTAAGAGGAAGGAAGATGAGAAATATTTTATTCCAAAAACACATCAAATTTATCATCTCAATTCACACTCATTCATAGGAACACGCTCAAACCATTTCAAACTCATCCATAAAGAGAAAAAGAAATTCGAACACGGATTCTATACACCAATCATATGCATCACTCAAAACAAGGAACATAGCACATGTTCTTTACATGCAATCAAATACAGTATCGAAATGAAAACTTAATACAAACTTCATACTATCTATTTCGTCCACAATACAAAATGGAACTCATTCATTTCACATTATGTCATTCCATATCATATTTATAAACGATATCAATATCAAAATTTACACACGTACATATCCAACCGCATATACAACAATGCATGGCTGACAATATAGGACATATAACCATCACAATACCCAAAAGATCTGTGACTGACCATAAACTTACATACGTACTCTTGTAATGAACATAATCTTTTATATCAACAAATGCATCCATTGTCATAGCCAGAAATGACATATAATCCTACATGCTCTTATGATGTTGATAGTCTGAAATCTTTCAATCTCTGTAATCATTCAAAATAGAAAACGTAAAACGATCTCTTTCAAAAACCATTTTGAAAATACATTTGAAAAACTATTTTACTGTAAATAAAATCAGTTTCAAAATCTATTATCGTAAATCCATATCGAGCATCCAACATAACTCAACTGGACAAAACATAAACAAGCGCCCAATGCCCAAATCACAAGCACAAATCAGACAATAAACGAAATGATCCCCTGTCGACAGAGGGTCAGGTCAGCCCACTGCAGTTGGACAAACCCCTATACAAGCATCATATCAGAAACTTATCATTTCAAATTATAAAACTGTAAAAAAATCATATACAAGGGTCGTGACGAAAACATATCATATCGTATAATATCATTAACAATATCGAAATACATCAAAATCAAAATGTAATTCATTTGAAATCATTTCCCCCCAAAACATAAATTTGTGTAAATCAAAAATAAATCTTTAATAAAAAATTTTCAAATACATATCGATCGTCCACTGTTTAGTCATGCGCATAGACCAGACATTGTACGGACCATGTCGACATGGTAGTGGGCTAGCCTTTTTTCGATGGTCTGGACCCCATAAAAAGCGCCCCGGCGAAAGGGACGCAATCAGACTTGAGAGGGTCGGGGACTGCGCCGAGATCATCCCGATGATACTTCCCAACCTAGATATGGGGCCTATCTATGCGGCCATCGTTTCTGCAAAGGGGAAATTTCACAGGAGGAGTTTCAAAGATGGCTACCCCTTTCTCCCGAAGAGGTGATGGATCCCGACCCCATTTCGATTTCCCCGGTACCCCCAGCTCCTGAAGAGGACCAACCTGAGGCTCCTGCTCCCGAAGAGAATCGACCTGAGGCTCTTGCTCCGACCCCTGAAGCCATAATTGTCGGGACCTCTCAGGCCGTCAATATGGAAGCCACCATCATTCCTCCCAAGTTCCAGCCAATCCATCTGCTACCCGAGCCTATCGAGGAAGAACCAACTGCCCCTGCGCGGGATGATCTGTAAGGGGTAACCCGAACGGGGCCTCGTGTAATTCTGAACAAACTTTATTCTCCCTGTAATAACTTTTCACAAGTATATTTATATATGTGTTTATTCCATTTCTTGTATTTCATACTTGCTCCGAATGCTTCCCTGCAAACAATCACTCGCGGCCCGGCCGACCCGTGCCGAGAATATGATGTTGTGGTGAGACGAAACCCGCCTCCGAGCTGAGGGAAACACTTGGCACTGGGGGGAAATGTTACATCCCTAGTCCAACAAGACAGACTCAGTGAGACGTAACTCGACCCCGAGCTGAGAGAAACAATTGGCACTGTGGTAAGTATTATGTCCCCAATCCAAAAGACAGACTCAGTGGGACGTAGCCTGACCCCGAGCTGAGAGAAACTTGGCACTGAGGGAAATGTTATGTCCCCAGTCCAAAAGACAGACTCAGTGGGACGTAACCCGACCCCGAGATGAGAGAAATACTTGGCACTGGGGGAAATGTTACGTCCCCAGTCCAAAAAATGGCCTCGGCGGAACGTATCCAGCCCTTATCCGAATAACTAAGTGGCCTTGGCGGAATGAATCTAGCCCCGAGCTGATTAAGCAAGTGGCCTCGGCGGAACTAATCTAGCCCCGAGTCGATTAAGCAAGTGGCATCGGCGGAACGAATCCAGCCCCGATCCGATTAATTAAGAGGCCTCGGCGGAACGGATCTGGCCCCAAGCCGAACAACCAAGTTGCCTCGGCGGAACGAATCAAGCCCCGAGCCGACTAATCCTTGGGACTTATTCAGAAGGGAAGTGAATCAACCTTTGAAGCCCTATCGGATTTGGCATGGGCGTCCCCTTGCCAGACCAGAGAAAAACAAAAACAAAACTTTTAGAAAATAAAATCCAAAAAATGGGGGTGACTTAACACTTATCCCAAAGCAACATCACGGATGCCTCAAAATAACGTCCCGTCCGAGGTCTCCACAATACAATTCTGAATCTTTCAATTCAGAGTCCCGACGAACCAGGATTCGGATCAAAGAGCATTTAGGATGGTAAGGGCACATTCCTCTATACGTCAGGTCACTATAGAGCCTGCGTTTCGTTCGAGTGCTCCTCCTTACAACGCTGGAGCAAGTATACGCCACGAGGGGGTAATCCTTCCTCGTGCTATGCTTCTCACGGATCCGAATGACCTAATAGGTAGGGATCAATGAGTGTCCGAAACATTAAGGGCATGCTCCTCCTTATGCTTGGTAACACTGGAGCAAGCAAACGCCATGAGGGCATAATCCCTCCTCGTGCTATGCTTCTCACGGATTCGAATGACCAAATAGGTAGGGATCAAAGAGTGTCCGAAACATTAAGGGCATGTTTCTCCTTATGCTCGGTAACACTGGAGCAAGAAAATGCCACGAAGGGATAATCCCTCCTCGTGCTATGCTTCTCACGGATCCGAATGACCGAATAGGTAGGGATCAAAGAGTGTCTGAAACATTAAGGGCATGCTCCTCCTTATGCTCGGTAACACTGGAGCAACCAAACACCACGAGGGCATAATCCCTCCTCGTGCTATGCTTCTCACGGATCCGAATGACCGAATAGGTAGGGATCAAAGAGTGTTCGAAATATTAAGGGCATGCTCCTCCTTATGCTCGGTAACACTGGAGCAAGCAAACTCCATGAGGGTATAATCCATCCTCGTGCTATGCTTCTCACGGATCCGCTGGTCAGACAAAACATATGGGAACACACTCCCTACAGCCGTATTTCCCCAGCTGGCTAGGCCGGCCATCTTACGGGGGCACTCCCTCCCCGCGATTATCATCTTGAAATATCCCTTATTAATACAAGTCATAGGGTAGTTCAGCTCCAGCTTCGGGGGTTTGACTCTACTAGGAAAGGCTTCACATGCTCCCTTATGCGCTTTATCCCTTGATGCAGTCTTGATCCTAAAAAATGAAATGAGTTAGGTCGGAGCACTTCTACCCGGGGTTTTTATGGTAGCACTTGTGATTGGTATGTCACGCGTTTGGTGCCTTTCCTGATCCCAAATCATCCATTCGCATTGAGTATGTCCCCGAAGTACTGAATATGACTTTTAAGTCTAATTTGAAAAAGCGAGTGAAGATTTTCTTAACTGAAAAAAGAAAATTTTATTCATATTCGGGGACCTACTGCCCTTCCTACAACTCTCCGCGAGATATTTTGGGAGAGGGTTTATTTGATCTCCTAACCCCTGTCTGGTTGTTTAAGAAAGAAATAAAGAAAAAACCTATTGGAAGTACTTCCTCAACATCTCGGTGTTCCAAGGCTTTTTTAGCCGTGTGCCGTCCAGCTGTTCCAAAGTTTAGGCACCCGACCTTACTACTTCCATAATTCTATAGGGCCCTTCCACTTGGCACCTAGCGAACCTTCCTCCGGCCTTCGAGTGTTCAAGGTGACCCTTCGCAATACCAAGTCACCTGGAAGAAAAACACGGGTCCAAACTTTTTTGCTGTAGAAACGGACCATTCTTTCTTGATAGACTGCTGTCTTCATAGTCGACTTCTCCCTCTTTTCTTCAATCAGGTCGAGATGACTTTTGATGATTTCTTCTTTCTTTCTTCGTCTTTATAATACCAGACCCATTGGGTAGTCATTCCGATCTCTACTGGAATAACTGCTTCGCATCCATATGATAATGAAAACGGATTTTCCCCTGTGGAATCCTTACAGGTCGTCCGGTGCCCACAACACCTTGTTGGATAATATGACCCACAGCGTCACTATTTGTACAGATCACGGTGTTGTGGTACAAATTAACTATGTGACAAGGAAATTGCACTCTCATCATTGTGATTAAATCACCATAAATGTATAAATGAAGAGAGGTCCATATGATTAGTTCCTGGATTGAGATGATATGAGACAGTATCAATCCCCGAAGGATTAATCATTAAATATCCCTAGCCGGAGTATTATCGAGACTGGACATCGATAATGCGGAATAGGCTAGTATTGCACTTGTGCGCATTGTGAGGGCACAACGACATAGTTCTCATATATATAAGTATTGGATACTTATGCAAGTGCGATAGGAGGTCGTGTTTCACCGATGGTATGGGAAACAGCTTCGCTCTGGATAGACCCCTCGGAATCCCATTGGTATTATCACTATGTGTCTATGGGAGGCCGAAATCAAGGTAGGTGTGTATAGTCTTAACCTGAGACTTGCATCGCTAATACTTGCGATAATCGGTAGACTTTGGTCTTGGTGGTACAAGGCTTTAACCGGTTCTGTGTACACCACTTCTGGGTTTATCAGAGAGTCGTAGTGTATTGGGTGTGATGTCAAGACGGAAGTATCACTTCAGTCATAGTGGAGATGATGTCACGCAGGATACGGTACTAGTGCTCTTAAGTGTTGCGCAACCAATCGGGATATTGTGACTAGGTCATGCATATCTGATTATAGAGACTAGTTACCAGACATCCGACATGTGCTTCGGACGGGGTAGACACTTATCCAGCCCCGGCCCTAGCACGTGACTATCCGATACTGGGCCGATATACACAATACTACGGTATACTACGCTTGATACAGATCTAAATATTCATGTAAGAATATTTCTGGAGAATTGGGTAGGCATGGCGCTTTGCTAGAAGCCAACCTTGTCTTGTAAATCGGTATAAACGTAGTACGAGGTACTTACGTGTTCGGATACTCCGACGACCGTATTTACTGCCAACATATCCGGAGATCTCATGGGTCGCTTCCTGAAGATTCACCGATGATGTATAACTCGCACTTTAATTAATCTGGGATTAATTAGAAGAGAGAGAAAATTAATCTGGGATTAATTGCGGAGATATTTTATCTGGGATAAAATATTAATTAAGAGAAAGAACGATTAATTTGGAATTAATCGATAAAATAATATATTTGATATATTATAAGAAATTGGATTTCGACGCGGAATTAAAATTAGATTTTAATTCGGGCGAACGAATTAATTTAGAATTAATTCGTTAGCGGCGTGAATAGTGATTTCGCTAGGCGTAATCATTTAATTACGACGCGACGGAAAATTCGTTAATTTGGAATTAGCAAACCCAAGCCCGAGTGATTGCGAGCGCATTCGCATTTCGAATTCGAGCGCGACACGCAAGTCACATCAAGCGTCAAATCGTTAGTCACATCATGCGTCAAATCAATTGTCACTTTGAGTGATGTGACTTGACAACATGTCACTTTATTAAAGTGATGTGATGTGACTTAAAGTAAAAAGTAGAAATGATGGAAAGCTTTATTGCTTTTTATTTTTTGACTTTTGAATTAAAGTAATATATATGTTTATTTAATTTACTTGGTAAATGTAATAAATATATATATTAAATCTTTATTTTCTCTCTCTCACATGAAGACATACGGTTCTTCCTCTTTTCCCTCTCTTTTCTTCTCCTTCCTTCACGGCTTCAAGCCGATTTTTGCTTAAATTTTTTCTGGTTTCACCGAATTTGTGAGAAGAAAATGAAGAAGAGTAGTGCTAGCACACACCTTGGGTTATACTATGGTGATAGGGAAACGAATTTGTGAGCTTGGATTTATTTTTGGAGCTTGAAGCTTTGAGCTTCCATGGAGTCATGCATGGCCGAATCTTGGAGAGACAAGAAGGACCAAAACCGAGCAGTCCAGCAGCACAAGGAGCTCCATTACCGCGAGTTTGAGGAGCTTGAAGGCTTGTGTTCTTCATTTCATCAAAACCCATCAATGTGAGTATGAATTCCGCCTTACTCCTTTGTGTATTCAACTCGTTTTTATGCATGTTTGTGATCCTTGGGACTTGATTTAAACTCAACAATGGTATCTTGAGCTATTGATTGCATAAAATGAATTAGGGTTCTTGAGCAAAATTTGGGGCTTTTTGATTTAAGCATGATTTTGACAAATTGTTTGTTTAAGAATGCTTGTATATGATTAATTAGAGTTATATGTAATCATTTGATAAAAAATTAATTGGATTGATTTTCCCCAATTTGCTTAATGTTAGCCAAAACTTTAATTGGGTAAACTCAATTGAGCATCAAATGATTAAATTGTTTAGTATAGTATGCTTGAATGAGGTTGAATTGATGTTGTGCATAATCAATTTCATGAAATTTGGTTGGATCCATTTCTCCCCAAATTTTGGGCATGACAAATTTGGGTAAACTTGATTTTGAGCATGTTAATGAATTGGATGATTTAGAATGCTGAATGAGGTTGAATTGATGTTGTGCATAATCAATTTCATGAAATTTGGTTGGATCCATTTTTCCCCAAATTTTGGGCATGACAAATTTGGGTAAACTTGATTTTGAGCATGTTTAATGAATTGGATGATTTAGAATGCTTGAATGAGGTTGAATTGATGTTGTGCATAATCAATTTCATGAAATTTGGTTGGATCCATTTTTCCCCAAATTTTGGGCATGACAAATTTGGGTAACTTGATTTTGAGCATGTTTAATGAAATTGGATGATTTAGAATGCTTGAATGTTGTTTAATTGATGATTGATTAGATCAATTTGATGAAAAGTGTTTGGAACAATTTTTCCCCAATTTGCTTGTGATGGCCGAATTTGGCAAGTGCCCTATTGTCCTGGTTTTTTGATTTTTTGTTCATTGGATGACTTAGAAATCATTTGGGGATGTTGAATTTATGTTTGATTGGGTTCAATTGGATTGAATTTGATTTGGGCATAATTTCCCTCTTTGGCCGAGACTTTAGCATGTATAAATTGGGTTTGATTTGATTTAATTATGTTGGACATGATTAGTTGATGTTAAGCATGATTAATTGGACAAATTCATGTTTTGGAAACTTTGATTTGGGCAATTAATAATGCTATACACTTTAGGTAATTTAATTGGAAAATTTGGAATTTTTGGAATTAAATTATTGGGCTTAAA
>SKCR01034348.1:0-49369 GCA_019454045.1 Zanthoxylum bungeanum
ATAGCCCCCTAATACACACCCAAATTAATAATTATTAATTAAATTAAAACATTAACTAAATAAAATATTAATTAAATTAAATAAATAAAATATTTACCAAACATAAACTAAGTATATGCCTAATATAAACTAATCAAATATAATCATTCCTAACTAATAATATATTTACCAATCTAAAATATTTGACTTCCTAATCAACACCAATCTAATCTTGTAACTTCCTAATTAAAATATTATGTCCCCCAATTAAATATATATTTTCCTTTTATGACACTAATTAGATATCACAAATCCATATCCATGCAAACCCTAATTGACAACTATAAAACACACACTAAATCAACCCTAATGACACTCCTCTCTCTCACGGCACAACTACAAAACACAAGAATAAACCAAGACACTCATCTCCTCTCTCAAAAAACTACTTCTCTCTCACGGCAAAAAGCCAACTGAAAAACAAATAGAAACCCTACTACCTTCACGTAAACAACAAAACAAATCAACCCTCATCGATAGCCTTCATAGCCACGCACGCCCACCTGCCCTCTACCTCACGTTGAAGCCCTCTTACACACAAACAGCCAAGCCAAAAACCAACACCTCACAGCCCCTCTGACCAAGCCAACAAACTGCCAACACGCCCCATGACCTCACTTTCCACTTACGCATCCCAAAAACTCATCAACAAACTCAGCCACCTTCACAAACTGCCAGCTAACCACAAACCAGCTCTCACCACTCACTAAAAACACAGCAGCCTCTTCACCACACCATAAACTGCCTTAATCCATAAATCAACACAGCCTCCAGCCCTTCAACGCCACCTAGCGCCAAACTCAAACCACTTTAACGCCCTCTGACCAAATTCTTCACGCCACCTAACTCAACCCTAGCCAACACGCAACAACAAGCCTGAATCACCCACCTTTACTGATCGACAATAAGAACAAACATAAACAAACCATAAACTTTACTGCCTCAACCGACCAAACCAACAAAAATCAACCCTAAAGCATGCCTTCGAACTGCCGAAGCCGTCTCTCATCTCCCAAACTTGCTAACTGCCGAGAGAATCCCTAAACCAGTGACAAAAATCATCAGCGTCAAAAAAAAACACACAAAACAAGAAGCCCCCAAGTCACCAAATAACCGAGAATAAATAACCATTAACCGATCCCACAACAACAAACGACCTGCCCTTCTAAACTGTGAAATAACCACCCTAAAAACAGTCCAAACACCCCCAAAACAACCCCTAAATTACTCAAAACAGTGAATAAAAACTGCACCTTTAAACCCTTTAAACAACTGAAAAATAGCATCCCCTAGCCTCCAAAAATCGCCAAAACAGTGAACAAATGCAACCAAAATAGTGACCAGAAAACCGAGAGGAAACAGCAGCAAAACAAAGCCAAAACAGTAGATTGAGCAGTGAAACAGCGAGGTAAAACGCAAACCAGTGAACCAGAAAAGTTGCGGTGTGATAGCTCTTCCGACGGCCGTGAAACGCGAGTTCGAAAGTCGACATAAAAGGTTAGACCTGAGGGTATTTTCCACATTCGTTTTCTGTTTTTTTTGTATTATTTATTGAGTATTGCTTGCATGATTGTTATGTTGAAATGCATGTTGTGGCCCTTGAGTAGATGAATATGCATGGATTATGAGATATTGTATGTTGTGGCTTTGGAATAAAATGAAAGATGTGTCAACTCTCGCGGTATATCGGATGGAAACCCGGACATAAATTTCATAGCCGATTTCGAATGGACGGTAGTATGATCTGTACTCGGGATACAACTCCACGTACCGCTTGAGTAAACGGCATCTTCTTTTGTTTTATGTTGCTTTGATATATTTATTATCCGTCTTTTAATTTCCGCATGTTATTTATTTATGTTATGATGAGATCGAGCGCATGGGCTTAGTAAGTTGGATTAAAGGTCCCCTATTTGGAGGGGTTAAAATCCTTTACCACGATGCTTTGCCGCGCCGGTTGATGTGTGTTCAGTTGGATGTAAGATATGTTCAATCGGACATACTAAGTTTGATATGATTGTCTTTATTTTTGTATGCATGATGCGATCGAGCGCATGGGCTTAGTAAGTCGGATTAAAGGTCCCATATTTGGAGGGGTTAAAATCCTTTACCACGATGCTTTGCCGCGCCGTTGATGTGTGTTCGGTTGGATGTAAGATATGTAAGATATGTTCAATCGGGCATACTAAGTTTGATGTGATTGTCTTTATTTTTGTATGCATGATGCGATCGAGCGCATGGGCTTAGTAAGTCGGATTAAAGGTCCCCTATTTGGAGGGGTTAAAATCCTTTACCATGATAATTTGCCGCACCGGTTGATGTGTGTTCGGTTGGATGTAAGATATGTTCAATCGGGCATACTAAGTTTGATATGATTGTCTTTATTCTTTGTATGCATGATATGATCGAGCGCATGGGCTTAGTAAGTCGGACTAAATGTCCCCTATTTGGAGGGGTTAAAACCCTTTACCACGATGCTTTGCCGCGCCGGTTGATGTATATTCGGTTGAATGTAAGATGTGTTCAATCGGGTATATGAAGTTTCATATAGTTATCTTTATCTTTTTACGCATTGTAATGAAAAGCGCATGGGCTTATTGTGTTGGACTAAAAAGGTTCTCCATATGGGGGAAGAAAAGCCTAAAAGGCTACCTTTACCACGATATTTGTCGTGTCTTTCATCTATTGATTGCATCACATATCATTGTCTTGGCTTAACGTATTACAATTCATATATCCATGTTATGATAGCATTTGAGTATCATTTCTTGTGGTATATCGGATGGAAACCCAGACATAAATTCCGTAGCCGATTCTGAATGGACGGTAGTGCGGTCTGTACTTTGGATACAATTCCACGTACCACTTGGAAAAGTGCTCACATGTGTCATTGTGTCCATGTTAGTTATCTTCTTTTGCATCACGTCATAACATGCTCACTTTAATGCCTAATTGCATCCTTAAGTGTCTTTTTGCATTATGTACTTAGTTGACTCCTTTATTTGTGCATGGACATGTAATGGCTATCAGACTTTGAAGGAAATGAGTTCACCGAGCCAATCGATGCTGACAGATTGAAACAGTACTTTGCTTGAGGAAGAAAAGACCGAGCAGTCATCAAGAGAATTGGCAGAAGACCTAACCCGACGGGATAAGAAACACATACATGCATGCATACGCGTAACCCATTTTGCATTCCTTTTGTGTTTGTTTTGTTTTGTGTTCACGGGTTTTGAAGAAGACAAGGGAAAACGGAAAAAACAAGCCATTCAGAAACATCAAAAGCACAATATCAGATTCGGGTAATAATCCTAGGGCTGGGGCCCATATTGGTGTCAGATGCGGGTAGTAATCCGAGGGTTGAGGGCCACATTGGTGCTAGTTTTGGGGAGGAGTCTCAAGGCTGAGGCCCATATGAGTTTGAGTTTCGGGAATGGATCTCAAGGGGCGAAGCCCACATTATCAGAAGATAACGGAAGAATTCTGTGGAATTAGTGAAAAAAAAGGGCGAAAATGAGAGAGAGAAATCTTTGATAGTTAGACGTATGTCCGGTGATGACATTGTTTGTTGTAGGGAGAAGCTTGAGAAACGATAAGTGCGAGACGTGCTCTCGTCCGGTATTCTGAATAGATTGATCTCAGTTGGACTCGCGAGCACTTGATTACGGGATCTCAACAGTGGAAACCTGAGTGGTTGGCAAGATGACTAGTCGAAGGGATGATGGATCGGTGAATGACCATTTGCCTAGATGTCCACCCTGGTTTACTTATGCTACGATACATTATATGGTTGGAAGCAAAGAAAGTCTCTAAAAAGAAAAGAAGAATAGACCGCCTATAACCGATAAGCGTGAAGCTACCCATGGGCGAGTATTAGGACCACCATGAGGAGAAATGCTACCTTAAAGGGTAGGTGTGTAAAAAAAAAAACGATGAAAAGAAAGAGACAAGAAAAGAAAGAGAAGATCATATCATGTTGAGTATGCCGAAGTAATCACAGAAAGTGATCAAGACATCCAGATTGGTTAGACTCACTGGTTCGATTCTCCGAAGCGAAATCATCAAGTTGGCTAACTTAAGGAAAATGTTGTGAAAGAACATTTGCACACACACACTAGGAGTCTAGTTCAGACCGCATATTCAGACGATTGGAGTTGAGCGTATCGAGTACTTTGAAGATTCTCCAGTTTTGACGTGAAGCATGCGTTGAGGACAAATATATGTCTAGCTATCAAGATTATCTCGCGAGAGACAATACAATATGTTGGAATGGAACATCAGTGGTTCTGTGGTGTATGACATTCTGGGGGCGAGGCCCATATCAGTAGCAGTTTGGGATGATGTCCACATCAGTATCAGTTTGGGACGAGGCCCATATCAGTATCAAGCTTGGGGCGAGGCCCACATCTGTGTTAGCATGGGGGCAAGGCCCATATTAGTATCAGCATGGGGGCGAGGCCCATATCAGTATTAGTTTTGGAGGCGAGGCCCATATCAGTAGCAGTTTGGGACGAGGTCCACATCAATATCAGTCTGGGGCGAGGCCCATATCATTAGCAGTTTAGGACAAGGTCCACATCAGTATCAGCATGGGGGCGATGCCCATATCAGTATTAGTTTTGGAGGCGAGGCCCATATCAGTAGCAGTTTGGGACGAGGTCCACATCAATATCAGTTTGGGACGAGGTCCACATCAGTATCAGTTCGGGGCAAGGCCCACATCAGTATCAAGTTTGGGGCGAGGCCCACATCTGTGTTAGCATGGGGTTGAGACCCACATAATCGTAAGTATATTCCATTTTGGGGATGCGTCCCCGGGCCGATGCCCATTTTGTCAACGGTATTGGGATACGTCCCAGGGTTGAGGCCCCCGTTGTCGGTTGCAGTTATTGGGATGCGTCTCAGGGACGTGGACCCACTACATCATATTTTGGGGATGCGTCCCCGGGCCGAGGCCCATTTTGTCAGCGGTATTGGGATGCGTCTCAGGTAGAGGCCCTCGTTGTCTGTTGCAGTTTTTGGGATGCGTCCCAGGGTCGTGGACCCACTGCATCAGTTGGGGATGCGTCCCCGGGCTGAGGCCCATTTTGCCAGCGGTATTGGGATGCGTCCCAGGGTCGAGGCCCCCATTGTCGGTTGCAGTTATCGGGATGCGTCCCAGGGTCGTGGACCCACTGCATCAGTTTGGGGATGCGTCCCCGGGCCGAGGCCCATTTTGCCAGCGGTATTGGGATGCGTCCCAGGGTCGAGGCCCCCATTGTCGGTTGCAGTTATTGGGATACGTCCCATGATCGAGGTCCACTGCATCATCAGCTCGGCAGAGCAGCAGGCAAGTCAGGTGGCAGCTGGCGAGCCAGGTAAGTAAAAATGCATTGCATAACTTTGATAGGATTGTTCAAAGTCACACACTGCTCAAGTCCCATCAAAGTGGGTGCGACTGTAGGCATTGCATTTTTGCATGTGAAACCCGATGATGAGTCTCAGTTGGAGGCACTACTTTTTTAGTCGAGGAAGTTGCGGGAAACGATCGTCGGAAGGGAATCGGCATTTTGTTAGTTCTTATTCGCTGGATTAGCTTCGGGTTCGCTTGTTGGACCTCCGTGTTAAAACACATGTCACAAATTAAAAATAATTAAAACATTTAAAACACATGTCACAAATTTTAATTAAAATCAATTGAAATTAAATTAAAGTTAAAACAAAACCAATTAATTAAATTAAAATTGAAAATTTAATAACTAATTTAAAATTAAACCAAATTTAAATAATTCACTTCCAAATTAAAATACATCAAAACACCTAGCCAAGCCCACCCACCTAACCAAGGCCCACACGCCTATAGCCCCCTAATACACACCCAAATTAAATAATTATTAATTAAATTAAAACATTAACTAAATAAAATATTAATTAAATTAAATAAATAAATAAAATATTTATCAAACATAAAATAAGTATATGCCTAATATAAACTAATCAAATATAATCATTCCTAACTAAATAATATATTTACCAATCTAAAATATTTGACTTCCTAATCAACACCAATCTAATCTTGTAACTTCCTAAATTAAAATATTTTTTCCCCCAATCAAATATATTTTCCTTTTGTGACACTAATTAGATATCACAAATCCCTATCCATGTAAACCCTAATTGACAACTATAAAACACACACTAAATCAACCCTAATGACACTCCTCTCTCTCACGGCAAAACTACAAAACACAAGAATAAACCAAGACACTCATCTCCTCTCTAAAAACACTACTTCTCTCTCACGGCAAAAAGCCAACTGAAAAACAAATAGAAACCCTACTACCTTCACGTAAACAACAAAACAAATCAACCCTCATCGATAGCCTTCATAGCCACGCACGCCCACCTGCCCTCTACCTCACGTTGAAGCCCTCTTACACGCAAACAGCCAAGGCAAAAACCAACATCTCACAGCCCCTCTGACCAAGCCAACAAACTGCCAACACGCCCCCTGACCTCACTTTCCACTTACGCAGCCCAAAAACTCATCAACAAACTCAGCCACCTTCACAAATTGCCAGCTAACCACAAACCAGCTCTCACCACTCACTAACAACACAGCAGCCCCTTCACCACACCACAAACTGCCTTAAGCCATAAATCAACACAGCGTTCAGCCCTTCAACGCCACCTAGCGCCAAACTCAAACCACATTTAACGCCCTCTGACCAAATTCTTCACGCCACCTAACTCAACCCTAGCCAACACGCAACAACAAGCCTTAATAACCCACCTTTACTGACCGACAATAAGAACAAACATAAACAAACCACAAACTTTATTGCCTCAACCGACCAAACCAACAAAAATCAACCCTAAAGCATGTCTTCGAACTGCCGAAGCCGCCTCTCATCTCCCAAACCTGCTAACTGCCGAGAGAATCCCCAAACCAGTGACAAAAATCATCAGCGTCAAAAAAAAACACACAAAACAAGAAGCCCCCAAGTCACCAAATAACCGAGAATAAATAACCTTTAACCGATCTCACAACAACAAACGACCTGCCCTTCTAAACTGTGAAATAACCACCCTAAAAACAGCCCAAACACCCCCAAAACAGCCCCTAAATTACTCAAAACAGTGAATAAAAACTGCACCTTTAAACCCTTTAAACAACCGAAAAATAGCAGCCGCTAGCCTCCAAAAATCGCCAAAACAGTGAACAAATGCAACCAAAACAGTGACCAGAAAACCGCGAGGAAACATCAGCAAAACGGAGCAAAAACAGTAGATTGAGCATTGAAACAGCGAGGTAAAACGCAATCCAGTGAACCAGAAAAGTTGCGGTGTGATAGCCCTTCCGACGGCCGTGAAACGCGAGTTCGAAAGTCGACATAAAAGGTTAGACCTAAGGGTATTTTCCACATTCGTTTTCTGTTTTTTGTATTATTTATTGAGTATTGCTTGCATGATTGTTATGTTGAAATGCATGTTGTGGCCCTTGAGTAGATGAATATGCATGGATTATGAGATATTGTATGTTGTGCCTTTGGAATAAAATGAAAGATGTGTCAACTCTCGCGGTATATCGGATGGAAACCCGGACATAAATTTCATAGCCGATTTCGAATGGACGGTAGTATGATCTGTACTCGGGATACAACTCCACGTACCGCTTGAGTAAACGACATCTTCTTTTGTTTTATGTTGCTTTGATTTATTTATTATCTGTCTTTTAATTTCCGCATGTTATTTATTTATGTTATGATGAGATCGAGCGCATGGGCTTAGTAAGTCGGATTAAAGGTCCCCTATTTGGAGGGGTTAAAATCCTTTACCACGATGATTTGCCGCGCCGGTTGATGTGTGTTCGGTTGGATGTAAGATATGTTCAATCGGGCATACTAAGTTTGATATGATTGTCTTTATTTTTGTATGCATGATGTGATTGAGCGCATGGGCTTAGTAAGTCGGATTAAAGGTCCCCTATTTGGAGGGGTTAAAATCCTTTACCACGATGCTTTGCCGCGCCGGTTGATGTGTGTTCGGTTGGATGTAAGATATGTTCAATCGGGCATACTAAGTTTGATGTGATTGTCTTTATTTTTGTATGCATGATGCGATCGAGCGCATGGGCTTAGTAAGTCGGATTAAAGGTCCCCTATTTGGAGGGGTTAAAATCCTTTACCACGATGTTTTGCCGCGCCGGTTGATGTGTGTTCGGTTGGATGTAAGATATGTTCAATCAGACATACTAAGTTTGATATGATTGTCTTTATTCTTTGTATGCATGATGTGATCGAGCGCATGGGCTTAGTAAGTCGGACTAAAGGTCCATATTTGGAGGGTTTAAAACTCTTTACCACGATGCTTTGCCGCGCCTGTTGATGTATATTCGGTGAATGTAAGATGTGTTCAATCGGGTATACGAAGTTTCATATAGTTATCTTTATCTTTGTACGCATTTTAATGAAAAGCGCATGGGCTTATTGTGTTGGACTTAAAAGGTTCTCCATTTGGGGGAAGAAAAGACTAAAAGGCTACCTTTACCACGATATTTGTCGTGTCTTTCATCTATTGATTGCATCACCTATCTCTGTCTTGGCTTAACGTATTACAATTCATATATCCATGTTATGTTGGCATTTGAGTATCATTTCTTGTGGTATATCGGATGGAAACCCAGACATAAATTACGTAGCCGATTCCGAATGGACGGTAGTGCGGTCTGTACTTGGGATACAATTCCACGTACCACTTGGAAAAGTGCTAACATGTGTCCTTGTGTCCATGTTAGTTTTCTTCTTTTGCATCACGTCATAGCATGCTCACTTTAATGCCTAATTGCATCCTTAAGTGTCTTTTTGCATTATGTACTTAGTTGACTCCTTTATTTGTGCATGGACATGTAATGACTATTCGTTTATGATATGTCTATGAAATCACAAGAAATGTGTGCTTGTGTGCTTGTGTGGTTAGTGTGTGCTTGTGTTTCCATGAATACAATATGCCAATGAAGTTGTATGTTCGTTGCCACTTTGATGTACTTTCAAGCATGCAATCTTAGATGTGAAATATATGCAAATTTAGGTGTAAGTTTTATTTTTGTGCATGTGAATTTAGAAGCATGATACTCTTGGAAATACGTGTTACTTAAGCTTGATTAAATTATTACACAAATTCTTTCATTACAAGTGACATAAGTAAGGGACCATTCCGAACCCAACGGTTTGAGGTCTTCCCTTGCGAGGGGTGAGTGCGGCCTTAAATCTCATTTTCCCGGTTCACACCGGGTGGCGACTCCATTATTCTCCGGTTTAGTCCCCCGTGGCTACTCCGTACTCCCGACTAGGCCGCGAGCCTAAAACAGCATGCGTCGCTCAGTTCCTGTGTTCCCACAGCGATATGCATAGTACAGATTATTCATAATACTTCATCAGATTAAATGAGTTAATCCGGATCGTTTAATCTGTTAAACGATGACACATGTATTAGGGGATTTTGTCCGCTAATAATTATTGTGTATTTGTATTTAATACATAATACGATTAGATACACATTAATTATTTGTCAAATGAGATTTTGACACATGCCATAAATATATGTATTTGTTATTTATTGTAAATAAAAATACATATATAATAATAATTACATTAATTGATTTTTGGATATTTAATTGTTAAATATTACAATAATTAATTAGTCAAACTTTTCCATAAATGTTATGGATTTGTCCAATTATTATTTGGACACTTGACATTATTTAAATCAAACTTTGTTTGTCAAATTTTGATTGGTAAATAATAAAGTTTGATTTGATTTGATTTATTTAATTAATTTGATTAAATCAAGACAAAATTGCCCCCTTTTTGACTTGCTTTTTTTGGCTACTATAAAAGAAAAAGGGAAATTGTTTTTCATTATCTTCTTCTCCTCCCATCAGCCGAGAGCCTCCACCAAAATGGGTTTCATGAGTTTCAAAATTAGTTTGACAAGTTCATGAAGAATTTTGAAGGAAATTCAAAGAAAAAGCTTGGGAATTTGGAGATTAATAGGTAATCCTTCATCCTCTTGAGCTTAGAAAGTTCTTTCTTGTTTCTTGAATTATTAGATATGATCTAGGGTTCCTTAAATTCTGAATTTTTGGGGCTTTTGTTTGTGGTTGATGGAGAAGGAAGCTTAGGCATGTGTGAAGTAATTTATGGAACTAATTAGTGTAATTTGTTCAAATTTTTGTTGGACAATATAGTTGCCATTCTAGAGTTATTGATCCACTCTTAGATAACCTAGAATTATTTTAGAGTTGTTTATATGTGGTGGGACTCATTTGGTGATGGATTAATTAGATTAATCTTGTTGAAAATTGGTTTAAAGCATGAATTTTTGGACAATTTCGTTTTCTGTTTTGACCTGGAAATGATTCTGATTTTGTGATGAAATTGGTGTCTTTTGAATGTTTTGGATGTGTTTTTGGAGTTGGCAAAATTTCCGAAAAGTGTTTCCGACTTGAAATAAGCGAAAACGGTCAAAAACGGCGTTACCGGGTGGATTTTGAGCCAAGCAGGTGATGGCTGTCCAAACAATGAATCCATCACTGTTCAGGCAGCCCATGAACTGTCCTGATACTATTGGAGCTGACCCGGACAGTTTCCATAAGTTTCGGGTGGTCGGTTCGGTCAAAAACGTATTTTAGGCCATTTTGCAGAAAAACGGTTTTTGTAACAGTTTCGTGAGTTTTCAATTTTGTTTATGTTAATATTTGATATTGAATAAATAGGTTTATGTGAAATATGAATAAATTATTCATATTAGATATTGAATAATTTATTTGGTATTTTGAAAAGGTTTTAAAATATGATTTCGCCCAACCTGCGCTTCCGCTGCGCCCCATCGCCCAAAACCCCTTCAGATGTGGCCTAAGATCTTTGCAAAGATGAGAGTCCAAGCCCAAGACTCAGATTCGGCTAAATTTGAAGACTAATCTGAGGATGCCGGTTTTGGCTTTAAAGCATAATGAATGGGAATCAGGATGAACCAACAGAGGCACAGTCACATACACCCGGTGAGGGTGATCATTAGAATAAACAAGTTAGAAGAAAATCATAACAGTTCAGACTGTCATCAATATAAGTTATTTCTCAATATTTCTACATGCCGAGGAGTTTAATGTTGGCTTAACCCGTTTGAAGATGATGTGAGGGAAGTGAAGGTATTTATGTTGACCTGACTTGTTAGTAGATGCAAGGAAGAACATCACTGGTTTCGATGTACCGACCCGATGACATGGGTCGGGGTTGCAGCATTATGCACTTAGACGGACAACACAAGCCCTAAACGGAAGATTGAGTCTCTCATGGACTGATGAGATAGGAGTAGGCCAACAGCTGATGGGATGGAAGAGAGCCTCAAGCTTATCCACTGACACACGCAACCGCGTGAGTGGTTGGAATACGGGTTGGCACTTGGACATAATGTGTAGCAGTTACCTAAAAGGGTGAATTAATGAGGTTCAGATGGCAGATAGTGATTGTGTCAGACGGCAGAACTATTACTTGTAGGTTGATTGGGGACGAGAGCCTACGTAATTATAACTTGGTAACGTGGCTGACGTCACGAGTTGTAAAATTGTGGGTTTAGGCACACTATATAAATGGGTTGAGAACTCATTGTTAGAGGTTGGTTAATTTGATTATGAGCATTCTGACAACTTGTAAACGAGAGCAAAAACTTAGTGTAAGAGAGAGCTAGAGTAGATCGGTCAGATCCGAGTTCATAATAAAGATTTTTATTTCCTTTGTATCTGTGGACGTATGTTGGATCTATTCCGTCGAACCACGTTAAATCCTATGTTCTTATCTGTATGTCTTTTGATTTATTTGTCAAGTTTGATTTGGTTCTCAACTAACCAAACAAATTCACTACTTGATAGAGGTTTGTTCGAGGAGTGATTTTTCCCGAATTACCCCTGAAATGAAAAACAACCGTCAACATATATCACTGCTATTATCACAGTTAAAAAAATTATCACAAATATATGATATTCTTAAGATAGTCAAATTTTCTATTACAAGTATGTCATTTTTTTTCACGATCAAGTATTCATATATATATCATTTTCAGGTCAAGTTCATGTGAATTTTTTATCATCTTGATACATACAAAGTACTAGTATTTTATCGTGTAAATTTATTTTAAATTTTACTTACACGATAAAATATTAATACTTTGTGTGCATCTAAGTCTACATGAACCTGACCTGAGTTATAAACTGCTTTAGGGCTTTGATACTTGAACCCCTCATATCAAATTGTGACTGTTGGATTGTAAATCCAACGATCATAAATTTTTAAAATAAAAAAAATAAAGAGAGATAATTTTTTGGATCGTTGGATCAAAATCTAACCATTCAAATCATATCCAAACGAACTGGTGTATAAAATATATTGGAGCCCATACCCATATATAACGTAAATTACTCTTCCCACCCCCTAACCACTCCCTCTTCTTGTCTCCTTGTAATTTTACCACAACGCTCATCCCTTTGTAATTTATCACTCCCCCAATTATTATACATAGCAAAATTATATATTTATATATATTAATTTTAAAAAAAATTATTATATACTAATTATAACTCCATTTGCCATTTTATTTATTATATTTTTTTTATTTTATAATTTTTTGATTTTTGTTAATAAATATTACAAATTGCGTATTTATTCATTTAATTTTTTTGATTCAATTTTAATTTAATTAACACTACTTATGTATAAAAAAAATATAATTTTACCAAATAAAATTAAATATATATATTTTGATTAAATACATACGAATATTTTTATAATACATAAGTAATGTTAAATAAATTAAAAAAGAATCACAAAAATTAAATGAATAAATGAACACAAAATAAATAATAATAAATATGAACTTTATAAATAGCAAAAAAATATAAATTTAAAAAAAATTATAAAATTATAAATATAAAATTAATTAATAAAATAAAATAAATATTTATGTTATATATATATAAATATAATTAGAATATATTTAGTTTATTAGGAAATGAAATTTTTGATAAAGAGAGGGGGCATATTAAGAAATTTAGGGGAGACAAAGAAAAGGGAATGACAATGGGAAGAGGGGAAGATCACTCCTCTATATAACATAAACCCGGCCACGGTTCCGGTTCGGAATCGGAACCGAACCGATTGGAACCGAAAGGTTTTGGTTTCGGTTCCGGAACCGGAACCGTTGGCGACCGGTTCGGTTGGGGTTCGACCCCAACTCGAACTGGTGAACCGTTGGAATTCCCCAACGACTAGTGGGGGTGGCTCCCTGCCCAAATAAGAAAAAAAAACAAATTAAAAATATTTTATAATGGAACTACATCAGCTTTGATTTCTCTCACCCTTGGAGGATACGTAGACAACTTAAATTTTTAAAAATTTAAGTTCAAGCTCTTCAATGTAATAATTTTTTTTATTTATAAAATTAATCTCATTTATTTTAATTAATTTTCAAAAGTAATTAAAAATTTTGGAACCGAACCGGTCGGTTCCGGTTCGGTTCAAGATTCCGATTTCGCTTAAGTGTGGAACCGAAAATCGGATTCGGAACCGAACCCCGGCCGGATCTAATAAAACACACCTAACTTAAGTCATTTAACTAGGGGTTCCTTCCTAGGTTTTTGAAGTTTGAACCATATCTCTTAGGCTTCTGACATTGACTGGATTTATCTATCATAATGACAAAATCACAATCAAATCAATATTATTTTGATTTATTTTATTTTATTTTTATTTACATTAAAATTAATGTCATAATTTAAAGGCTTTAGTCATATTTTGTCTATGTATCATTTTTCAATTTATTAGCAAATATCATCATACCCCAAAAAAAAAAAAATTAATTGTGTTTCTTGAATATTTTATTACCATTGAATTTTTATCTTTTTAGATTTAAAATAAATCAATATTGATGAAATACTTACAAAACGCCACTAGCATTATTTAAAATAAAAAATCAAATACATTCATTTATTTATTTATTAGTACTAACTTTTCGGTCAGCAAATTAATCAATCATTGATTGAATTGAAATCTTTTAGAGGGTCGGCATATCATCATCATGAAAGCTACTTCTATCTTTACCAATTTCTAAATTCATTTATTTAATCAATAACATAAAAGAGTATAATCCTAGTGAAAATTATTTGTATTTATTTATTCTATACAAGTTTTTAAAGGAAATAAAACATTAATAAATACACCAAATATTGTTGATACACCTACCAAAACTGCATTTCCTCTTCCAATTTTTTTTTTTTTATATTTTCTTCTTAAAAAAAGAATAATAGCATCTAGAACCCTCAGATTCTATATTACTTAACATAAAGGCATGGTTTCCACATTTGTATCTAATAAATCCTTATCTTCGTCAAAATAACTGCTCTTATTAAATCAATAATGATTTGAATGTGTCGGTTAATTTAGTTGACAAAATCTTTTATGTGGAAATAAGAGTCACGAGGTTTGAACCTCTTTTACTGTTTTACATATGTGGGGGAAAATTAAGATGTATTAGGCTAATAAAACTAAACAATAATATTAATAATGACTCGCTTAATAAATGAGTGACATGCATTGGATGAGTCAATAAGAGACGATCATCAATTTTGTTTGTTAAGAGAATAACTTTGATTTGCCCTAAAGAAATGAAGAGTATTCCCTATTTTTTATTGGTTATTTTGCAAATAATTCTGTTAGTATTTAGTATTTACATGTAGGATAATTTTCAATTAAATTTGAGATAATTATATAAAAATATACATGATATATAATGTCATAAAAAATGATAATGAGTTATAAGATTAAAGAGGGGATATATATTCGGAAACATTAATAAAAATTTATTGTCATGTAATGCTTTTAAAATATAAAAATATAGCGAATAGTTATAAATAGTTGTTTATTTAATGAAATTTTATATATGAATCAATGTTAGAATATAAGTATCTAATAGTTTTTTAAATTTTGTTATAAATCTATCATATAGTTTAATAAACTTATAAAACAACTCTTTGATTCTTAAATGTAAAAAGGAAAAAAAAATAGCTTTTTCATACTGATAAGAGTCTTGAACGAAATCGCGAGTCAACATTACAATATTATCCAAATAATTTAGTGTTATTTCATGTCACGTGTACGCAGGGATAACAACAAGTCAAATATGATATGCGATGTCAATATTCATATCTGCTCTATCTAATCAATAAGTATGAAAATTTCATATGTATCTGGCCTAAAATATCGGGCATTCGTAGACTCTCATACAAGTCTCCATTTACACATGAATTTTACCTTTTTTAAAATGAATGTTAATGAGTATAGAAAAATATCTATTTATCTGTCTCTAACATATTGATCCCTAGCGAATCCTCATTTCCACAAGATTTTTTCTATCCCTACGTGCACTTATTGTGCCACAAATTGCGCAACTAATTTTGATAATAGTATGTAACTCAGCCTTGAGAGTATTTAAGCCATTTTATTAGGGGTAATGGACCTATTTGATACAAAAAAAAACAAAATATAAAATTCACATGAGAAAATATAGGAACTTAGGGATTCAGATGTTATTATCCCAGTAACAGAGAATATCTAGAACAGAGCCAATGAGTTGATAAAAAAATACAAACGAGGTGTAAGCATTCTATGGCTTTGGATTCTTCTGGCAAATCGTGCCTGCCAGCTTTCGGTAGTATGGCCAAATAACTAGTTATATAATAATATTATTAAAATTCTTAATAAAAACAAATAAAAGTTAAAATAAAAAGATAATCAAATATTCAATCAAAAAAAAAAATGCTTTAAGAGTTGTTAGAGAAGCCATTTTTGGCTTTCTGGGTTTGTGACAGTTTTGTGAGAGAGTGACAGAGATGGTGGAGAACTGGAGAAGAGTGTTTGTGGTGTTGGTGTTATTCAAAGTTTGCATTTTGGGATGGAGGCCCAGCTGCATCAATGCTGCCACAGATCAATCAGATGGTGAGTTGTTGTTCATTTTTCTGTTTTTGTTTTGGTTTTGTTTTGTTAACATATTTATGTATGTGAAAGATTTGCATGTGTTAAATTTTTAGCTAAATCTGCACTCTCTTGTAGCTTTTGTTTTTTTATCTGATTACACTTTGTGATGCATTTGCAGATTTACTTATTTTTCTTCTTTTGTTTATTTATTTATTATTTGTATAGTTTGCTTGTACTGCTTTAATGCTTTTAACCTCTCCTAAGATTAGGAATTTTTTTTTTTTTTTTTTGTTTTTTTATTAGGTTTAAGTGATTTTAGGAATTAAAGCTCTCTCATTTTTTATTTTTTTTGGTTCTGTGATTGTGTGGTCTGCTGTGAAGCTCTGGGTATTGATGTCATCAAATGTAGTTTGTCATATTTATTATGTGCTTGTTATGCAGCTTCTGCTCTGAATGTCATGTACAGCAGTTTAAATTCGTCAACTCAGCTAACCCAGTGGAGCGCAACTGGTGGTGATCCGTGCGGGCTGTCTTGGAAAGGGGTTATTTGCTCAGGCCAGCGAGTAACAGAACTGTGATATTCTTCGCCTTTTGTTTATTTATGTATGTTACTTTCAGATGTCATCATCAATGCTGAATTTGAGTATATACTCGATTCTTTTATTTATCCCAGAAAATTATCGGGCCTTGGACTCTCTGGATCAATGGGTTACCAGCTCTCAAGTTTGTCAGCATTAACCAACCTGTAAGATCAAGAGTTGTTAACTTTTTTCTTTTTTCAACTTCAATAATTGTGGTGGATTCCAATTGTAAATGGTATGGAATTCCACTGTTTTTGTTGCTTGGGTCAATTCTAATGATAGAAAATATATAACTACTTTGGCATTGTACTTTGATGAAAATCTGCAGTGATTTGAGCAATAATAATCTTGGAGGCGACATACCTTATAGTCTTCCTCAAAACTTAGAGCGATTGTATGTATCCTATATTTCTAGGTGCATTAGTTTCCTCCTTTTATATTTCCTTGCTGATTTATTTAGGATTTACATTTGCTGTTTCCTTTCTATGCAGAAATTTTGCAAACAATCAATTTACTGGAAATGTCCCTTATTCCATTTCTCAGATGAAAGCTCTTAAATACCTGTGAGTAGCTTTGGAGTTAATTGCTTTGCCACAACTAAATGGGCTCAGCCTGAACCCTGTTAGTTATTTTTGTTTATTCATTTATCTTTTAATTTTTTGGGGTGTAGAAATATCGGTCACAATCATCTTCAAGGTAAACTGAATGACATGTTTGGACAGCTTGCTTCCCTCTCTACATTGTGAGATCTACAACTCTCTCTTTCTGTAACAATGCAATCAGCAACATGCTTTAAAGATTTTATTTTAACTGCTCATATGAGATCATTCATTTCTTTTTAAAGTTTATAATAAATAAGCCCCCGGCTGATCCTTAAATCTCTTCTTTGTTAAAGTGCTAACCACCTCATCAAGTTGATCTTGCTGAATGACCTTACGAGGATATTCATAATCTGTGTTTTAGGGATCTCTCTTACAATACTCTGTCAGGTAACCTCCCTCAGAGTTTTAGCTCCCTTTCAAGCTTGAGTTCTCTGTAAGTACTGAAGAGATTATCTTTTGTGGTATATCTACTTAAGTATATTGTTTTGGTCCCTCTTTTATTATATCCATCCTTGTGTAGGTATTTGCAGAACAACCAGTTTTCGGGTACTATTGATGTTCTTGCCAATCTACCCCTTGATAATCTGTGGGTAACCGGCATATCAATGAATAGCAGAGAAATCATATTTATCCTTCCCTCAAAAGTGCCATGATATTAACCCTTTCATTATTTGTTTTGTTATTCTTAGGAACATTGCAAATAATCAATTTACTGGCTGGATTCCTGACCAGTTGAAAAACATTAATCTGCAGTAAGCGTTGGATGGTTTTATGAATTAATCTGGTTGTTGTGTCCTCATAAAGACTATATTCCTGATAATCTAAATCATCTCCACTACAGGAAGGATGGTAACAATTGGAGCTCTGGCCCTGCCCCTCCGTCTCCACCCGGTACACCTCCAGCCAGGAAAAATAGCCCAAAACACAAATCTGATAATAACAACAGCCCATCAGAAAGCGGAGGTGGCAGCAAGAAATCAGGTATAGGTGGTGGCGGCATAGCAGGAATACTGATTTCCCTTTTTGTTGTCGGTGGAATTGTTGCATTCTTTTTGGTGAAGAGAAGAAGATCTAGAAGGTCATCCTTGGATATAGAAAAGCTTGACAACCAATCCTTTGCTCCTCTTGCTGCTTCTTCCAATGAAGTACATGGTAACTGTGTTTTATCTGTTTTCTCCTTTCTGTTTTCTCTTAGCATCCTACACTAGGCAAAGCTTCTCCATATGCTGTTATATCACATCCTTTATGCGTTTCACTTTGCTATACTGCAAATGAAAGATAGGTCTCTGCCAATGAGAGAGGGAGGGAGGGAGAATGCCGAAGATAGAGAGTAAATAATGAACACCATAATGAGGCCAAGGAATTGCTTGAACTCGAATATGCTATTTATTGAACATATGCTCAACTGCCTGATTTGATGCTTATTATTCAAGTTCTAATTTTAACTAAATTACCTACTTAATCACGAGATTCAAAACTTTATTTATGACAAGTTCTTTAACAGTTGGCATTAATATTAATGATCGCTTTGCTGTAATTATATCGCAGAAATGAAGTCTGTACAGTCTTCGATCAAAACAAAGACATTTGACACTGCTGTCTCAATAAATCTACGCCCTCCACCAATTGATCGTCATAAATCATTTGATGAAGAAGATTTTTCGAAGAAGCCCATTACTGTTAAGAAAGCTGTTAAAGCTCCCACAAATGTAGCATCATATTCTATAGCTGACCTGCAGATGGCTACTGGCAGCTTCAATGTTGAAAACCTCCTCGGTGAGGGCACATTTGGACGTGTTTATCGAGCACAATTTGATGATGGAAAGGTATAATTTTGTTACCTATTAAATCCACTTTGCCATGTCACTTTGAGGGCGTGATTCTCATTTCTTGACTGTCATTTTTTTCCCTTCATATTATAGTTTGAGTTCTCATTGTCTATGATGAATAATGTACGGTGAACATAAGTCATACGAGGGGAGAGTATAAAGAAACTGTTTATGAATATATGGGAGTTAATATACATCATGTACATGTAATGTAATTTCGTTGCTTATTTTGACCCAGTAAAATGTTGCATGAATTAAAGTGTTGACCTCTTCAGTGTACTAACCTTGAGAGAAAATCAATAAGTAGCTTACTGCAGGAGGTGTTTATACTTTTAATTGCTCATTTTAATGTCTAGTGCATTGAAAACGTTGGACTTGACCTAACCATGTTGTTTCTTTTTAAAATGTTTTAGGTTCTTGCAGTGAAGAAAATAGACTCGTCTGCTCTTCCTAGTGAAATGTCTGATGATTTTAATGAGATAGTTTCAAACATATCCCAATTGCATCACCCAAATATAATGGAGCTAGTAGGTTATTGTTCAGAGTACGGACAGCACCTGCTAGTCTATGAGTTCCGTAAAAATGGTTCACTGCATGACTTCATGCATCTATCAGATGAAGACAACAAGCCTTTGATATGGAACACTCGTGTCAAGATTGCTCTGGGGACTGCACGTGCACTGGAGTAAGTCCATGAATAATTGGTTTTTCCTTTTCAAATAAAAGCTGGAGCTTTAAAAAAACAGTTCCTTTTCCTTTAACCTTAGAATTAGTATTACAAAGATTCAGAGTACTTCATTAGCCTCCCTCTCCTTTTCTGCGTTTGATCTTTTTTTTTTCCGTAATACAAAGATGGCATAGTTTATGCTTCACCTGAATGAATACGTAAATAGGAATTACTTCCATATCAATCCCATAACCTAGCATCTGTTAATTGTACTCACAAAGAGACTTTTCAGGTATCTGCATGAAGTTTGTTCACCGTCAGTTGTTCACAAAAATATAAAGTCGGCCAACATATTACTGGACAACGAGCTCAATCCTCACCTTTCCGACTGTGGCCTAGCAAGCAACATGCCAAATGCAGATGAGGTGAATTTTGAATTTGATGCAAAGTATGGTTTATCCACCATAAAAATCCTACTTCTGAATTAAAAATTGTTATCGGGATGGTTCTATATGTCAAATTACCGGATTTCGTTTTACGAAGTTGCAACTATCAATTGCAAGGAATTCGTCTCTGTCGGTTACGACTAAAAGGCCTTTGATATTTCCTTCTGTTTACTGTCAACAACCCAAAAAGGAAAAAAAAAAATTTTATTACAGACAACCCGTATGCATAGCGAATTACAGCACTCTGTCCTTAGAGTGTGCAAAGAGACTGCCTGAGTTTCTCATTGATTTGGAGAAAGTAGTTGCAGGTGGAAAAACTTCCCATGACCTTGGTTGGCATGTTAGAATAATGGTTTTTGCATTGTTACTTTAATTTCACTTGCTTGAGTTGATTTTTTATTTACATGCTAAACTTTGAAGCCTTTAATGTGCAGGCTTTGAACAGTGATGCTGGTTCTGGATATAATGCGCCTGAGGTTGCCATGTCTGGTCAATATACTATGGAAAGTGATGTCTACAGTTTTGGGATTGTTATGTTGGAGCTTCTGACTGGACGTAAACCATTTGATAGGTGAAGTATAGACACATAATATAGAAATCCCATTACGTAGGTTAATTACTCCCGAGAATCAGGGAGGACCTTGAGTTATTGTCATCGAACCTCAAGTTATTGTCATTCGTAATTAATATGTTACATGCATATAATTGGCAGCTCAAAGCCAAGATTGGAGCAATCTCTGGTTCGATGGGCAACACCTCAGCTACATGACATTGATGCCCTTGCTAAAATGGTTGATCCAGAACTCAAAGGGCTCTATCCAGTTAAATCTCTCTCCCGGTTTGCAGATGTCATTGCTCTGTGTGTCCAGGTAAGTTAATGTCTCCGTATAAGCCGGTTTTATTCCTGTTTTAGCTACTGTAATGATGTTCCGATCCCTTGAGACACTGTCTTGTGTGCAGCCTGAGCCTGAGTTTCGACCACCTATGTCCGAAGTGGTTCAAGCATTGGTGCGGTTAGTTCAGCGAGCCAACATGAGCAAAAGGACGATTGGAAATGATCAAGGACCCACCACTCCACGAGGAAACAACCAAGATACACAAGACTACATGTAGTCATTGAATCTGCCAAATTCTTGCTGTCTTCTTGGTTTGATGATAAAGACAGCCCAACAAATCAGTCATCTAATGGTTTTTCTTTTCTTTTGAACTAACTTTTTTCTTAGTCTTCCTTGTGCTATAAAATGATACCAATGTAGTTGTTTCCTTCTGTTAATATTGCATAATTGAATCAGTTCTTTCATCATCTATTGTGCTGAAATTGAATTACTGCTTGATTCACCCATCACTTTCCAATTAAGTTTTGCCATTCTTGTTCAGTTCAAATGGAGTGGGATGCAAGGTGCTTATCAAAGAAAAGTGTCTAGTTCAATGTTACCAACCTAAGGGATCAGTTTGGCTAAAACAAACGCTTTTAAAATGTGGCAAAATTAAGCGCTTTAAAGCGTATAGGTAACAAAAACCTTTTGGATTTTGTTTTTGTTTTTTGTAAGTGTTAAGAAATCCTACCGTCAAACCAACCACTCGATCCAGATTTAAGTGGAACAGATAAAATCTTCGATTGTCATTGTCATAAACTCTTATAATAAATACACTTCATGAACTCGAATTCATTTAAAAAACTACCCAAGTAAAATCATTAGTCCAATGTTCTAGAATTAATTAGTATTTTTTCTATTTGACGAGGAATTGACTAGGAAAGGCAAAAGATGAAACTTAAAAATATGTTTCATAGAAATAATCTAACTGAATACAGTTAACAGTTACTGGAAAATCCAGAAATATGAAATGGTTCTTGAGAGGGCAAATGTTAACACAAACATAACAAGTTTAAACAAGAAAGAATGAAATCGATGGAACACCCTCTCTCAAAGGAACTACATGAACTCCAGTAACCCGCCAGGAAGATGGAACAGATGCTTCCAAGTACCTCTCCAGAAAGAAAAACATTTGGAATCAATTGTACACCATGTACTTTGGTGTTGCACTGAACTTCTGATATCCCTTGATGACTTTATTCACTGCCTCAAGGAAGTCTTTCTCTGTCACAGTTTTCCTTCGTGCCCGGATGGCAAACATACCGGCTTCTGTGCATACACTCCTTATATCAGCTCCTGAAAAGCAACCCCCATATAAAGAAACTCGTAATGTGGCCAAATTCGGAAAGAGGAAACATATAACATAGGTGTAGGTGTAAGTAGTAATGAGTGCTAAAGAAGTGTCAAATACAGCAGCATAGCCCAATAAACATAAATCATTTTGTGGCAATGGTTATCCCTTTAAAGAAAAACGCAACACAACAAAAGTTTTGGAGAGGCAGAGACTTACCGGTAGAATTGGGGCAAAGCCTAGCTAAGAGTTCAAAACGGATATCTCTTTCACAGTTCATTGTTCGAGTATGGATCTTAAATATCTGTGTCCGACTCTCCAAATCCGGAAGGCCAAACTCAACCTTACGATCTAATCGTCCAGGACGCAACAGTGCTGGATCAAGTGTATCGGGCCTGAAGAAAAAAACCACGAGTACAAACGTAAGCAAGCATTGCAAATGAAACAAATCTTGCCACCAGAGATGAAATCAAGAATCATGCCATGATAAATAAATAGTGCAACTTCACAGTTTTCACTACTAACAAACGTTAAAATTGCACACCCATCCTTCTCACCCACCCCTACTTATATGCTTAATTGCTTATATATGTAACATAAACATGGAAAGGCAACGAAAAGTAAATTAATCCATGCAGATAAAAAAGGGTCATTTGATATGAATAGTGCTAGGATGGAGGCTGTGATTCGAAAGGAACATTTGCACTTCATAGAGGATAAAAAATGAGGTACAAACTTCATGTATAATCAGTACCCTAGGAAAAGAAGCATCTTTACCTGTTTGTTGCCATTAGGACTTTGATATTACCACGAGCATCAAACCCATCAAGCTGATTCACAATTTCAAGCATTGTGCGTTGAACCTCATTGTCTCCACCAACACCATCATCAAAACGTGCACCACCTATAGCATCAACTTCATCGAAAAACAATACAAGCCTTCTTTGAACGTGCCATCTGCAGCATATAAGATTCTATAGTTAGGTTAAAAGGCAACGTACAAAGGAATCATCATTTGAAGATACGTGAAATTTAAGTTATGAAATGCAATTGAGCAGCTTCAGACCTGAAATAGTTCTCGAACCATACGAGCTCCCTCACCAACATATTTCTGTACAAGCTCACTCCCAATAACACGAATAAAACAAGCATCAGTTCTGTTAGCTACAGCTCTGGCTAATAGTGTTTTACCCGTGCCAGGAGGACCATAGCATAAAACACCCTTTGGAGGATCAATTCCAAGCTTTACAAATTTCTCAGGATGGAGCATGGGTAACTCAACAACCTAGAAGAAACCAAATTCCTTGATGTAAGTACCACATCATGCCATTGCGTCTGTACTCGATTACGCATTCATTATATACTTGTGTTGTTCAGGTAATGTATATTTATTTAATGGATTAACCAGATAGACAAAATGATTAAAAGTAATAAACAATATTAAAAACTTTTATACTAACTTCTCGCATCCTTTCAATCTGCTCCTTGCATCCACCAACATCATTATATGTAACATCTGGCTTCTCTTCCACAGTCATCATGGTCACACTTGGATCAATTTTTGGAGGCAAAGGAATTTGAATCTGATATTTATTTCTGTCAACCCTGCAATGACAAAATATTAGCAAACCTATCAAATGAATCTACAATAATTTCACCCTCTATTTACTAAGCAAATAATTACAACCTCAAGGTTCAAATCACAAACCCAATTGTTTTAATAAATTGCTTCCCAAATTCGAACAATCAGCAATAATAGACATATCTCACAGCCAATAAAGCACATGCATTTGCCTTTCCCAATTTATTATACAAATTAATTGAGATACTATATCACTAGGAAGAACATTTACTCAGCAGTAAAACTTGTATCGACAACAACATGACTTGACTCATTCTCATAGCATCAGCTCATGGTAATATGGCATACTTGCCCAAATATATCTACATATAAATCATATGTGCGAAAGGAAATTAATATGAGACAACGTATTGTATAAGTGCTGATCACAAGAATTATAAAGCCACATTAATTGAAAAGTAGGAAACTTCCTACTTACCCCACACGCATGCCTTCTTCTATATCAGTAGGGGAAACTTTATCACCAAGCCCAACAACAAACTGAAGAAGACAGTAAAAAATTCTATTATCCCAACAGGCACATATTAACATCACGATCAAATACACAAAATAGAGATTCATATCAATTTGATTCGAGGAGAAGCTACACCAAATATGATCCATATAGAACCCTATTTTTTCCATCTGATCAGGCATAATTATTTCATGTGCAAGGTATAGAAACCCTAGAAAATAATTCAATAAATAAATACACAAGAAACAGTTACTTGAACTAGCATTTATTTGTTCATTCACATACAAAGAAAAGGAAAGTATATCATTCACGTACAAAGAAAAGGAAAGTATATCATTCACGTACAAACCTACAATCATCCATATGTAGATAAAAGAAGCCATAGAAAACAATGTGTACCTTTGCAATCTGCTTAACATTTATAACATATTTGGCATCTTCAGAGTTTGGATTGATTATCTTTGTGCATCTTGCCACCTACGCAGACAAAATTAGCTAATGATTAGAAACATGTCAAAATAAGTACACAAATTCCGTTTAACTTCATCCCTAAAAAAATACCTGAAGAGGCTGCTCCTCTTGCATCATCTGCTTATCTGACACAAGATCCCACTGGCTCGGTGCAGCTAATCCCGTATCAGACTCCTTGATACCTATTTGACAAAGTGTAAGCAAACCCAAACTAAAATGATAGTCCAACGCACAAGGCTTCCCACACAGGGGCCTCGGGTTGGATTCAATGTATTCAGTCTTACCTTATGCTTGTTTTTTCAGCAAAGGGACTGTTTCCACTAAAACTAAAAAATTGTTTGCACACAACCAAGTGAAAATTTCATACCGCACAAGTCATTGACCTTCTTGGCCATATCCTTTATTTCTTTCTCGGCTTTCTTAATGCTAGTAGAATAAGGTCCTAAACCCTGCATAAAAACATAAGCTGTGCAATCAAAATCAAAACTTCAACTAAGCCCAAATCAATATATAAATTACATTCAACACCCAGGTACAAACTATGCTGTGAAAGGCATTGTCCTAAGTTGTGTTTGGGCGGGTTTTACATACAGTCGTCAAGGGTACTTGGCGGCGCCTTAGGTATTGTAAATTATGATCATCCCCGCACTCAAAAATCTCATGAGGTCCAAACTTCAACCTTTTTAACAAACCCATATACAAATCCAAACCAAAAAAACAAAACCCCATCTGAATAAAACAGTAACACTAACAAAATCAGCTATTACTACAATCCCAAATAAATCCAAAACGCTAGATACACTACTAGATCAAAGGCTTAGAAAGAAAAGAGCAATACATAGGTTTTGAGGAGAGCGATATCGTCTTCGTCCAGGGGTCTAGGGTTTTTTTCGTCCTTGATCTCATCTTCCGGCTCCGGTGCCATTGTCTTGCTTTGCTGCTTGAAAGATTGAAGCTTGCTTGTGGAGAAATAAAGTGCTGATACTTATTTTCGGCTTCCTTAATAATATTTATATTTTTGTATGCATTCCGGGTTTATATTAGGCCCGGGTTGGGCCCATTACATTTTCTTGACTAAGAAGTTAAAAAAAAAAAAAAGTGCTCCCAATTATCTATAAATAACAAATTGGAATGTATTGAGGTGTAATATTTATTATTACAAAAGTATATATATATCTTATATTTTATTAAGAGAAAAATAGGGTAAAATGTAAAATCTTTATCTTGGAATGTAATAAAATGTAAAATTTTTTAATTTTTTTTTTAATTTCTCAAATATTGAAGTAGTGAAATGATAATAATTACTCTAATAATAATTTATTTTTGGATATTTTGGATGTCTGATATTATCTGACCGAAAAAATATCTAATATCCAAAGTGGTTATATTTCAGTTTTAAAATTAAGTATCCAAAATTAAATTGATTGTCATGATATTTGATATCAAATATCAAAATAATATAATAAGTAATATAATATTAATAATAAAAAATATTGTTCTCATAGTTAGTTATTATTTAAAATTTTCATATATCTGTTAGCATATTCTAATTCATTTTAAAATTTTAAAATATTTTGTATGGTATTAGATATCTGAATTTTTATTATTTTTGGATACAAATATCATTCATGAATATTTTTTCAATTATGAATAGATATTGAATATTGAATTACAATTTCAAATTCGGTTTCCAATATGACAATTTAATTCGGATATCCAACCATTATCATCCATAATTCATATATGATAGTGCTATATAGCAATGTGTAGGCATTGTATTTTTCATGACCCAATGATGAGTCTTATAAAGGGACACCGCCTGAAAGTTTGAGAATGTTGTAAAATCTAATACTAAAAGAGAAAGAAAACTCTAAAAGACTCCATAAGAACAAGACAAATCTGAATCACATATGTCCAAATCTACCCGGACATGATCACCAAATCCAGTCGGATATAGATACCACATCCGACCGGACATAACCCAAGTGAGACTAGATATGCGTGCTTCGAGAATTGCATGACAACGTGATCTTATCTTTCCTTCTTAATCAATTTTCATAAATTAGTCATCTTCCATAATAGTTACTTTCTTTTTCCATCACTTTTCATAACAATTTGTTTTCTTTACTAAGAGGGATCTTTTCCAAAATAGTTACATTCTCAAACCTTATAAAAATAGCGAAGACTGTAAACGTATGAAAGTTTTGGAGGAACAACACACAGATTAACACTTGCACGGAAACACAGACAGAACTTAGAAACAAACACATAAGTAACATAATACCCAAAATACAGTAACCCCAAAATCCTCTCCAACAAGAGATCTATCGACATACTAAGATTTTCAGAGGCATTTCTAAGCCAACAATATAAAAAGGTAACGACCTGAGGGCATTTTAATCCTCATTCTACTTATTTTTCGTTTTAATCTGACATCGTATATCCATTATGTCCGACCGGACATATAATCTACCGCACAATAATTTCGGTTGTATAACTGACTACATCCGGCTGCGTAAACTCACTTCTTTATGGTATATAGGATGGAAACCTGGAATAGATTCCATAGCCGAATCTGAATGGACGGTAGTTGACCGGCGTAAACACACACGTATAACGCAAGCGCACGTATCGTTCAAGTAGTATAAAAATATCGATCCCACGAGGACTTAATATCTAATCTATTAATTTTATGAGGTCAAATGATTACTAGTATCTAACAGGTTGTTTGATTGATATGAAATGGTGACGATTCTAAATTTAAAAACAAGTAAATAAAATTGTTCGAAAGTAGGTTTTAAGAAAATTCAATATTAAAAACTATCTAGGGTTATGATTTCTTCCAATATCATTTTAAAGATGAAGTGGTTATCTTAAAATTGGGTAATATATTTATTTATTAACCTGGAACACTAAATTATGTGTAAGCTTCTGTCGATGGTCAGACACAAATACCTAGTTTAACCCAATTGAACCATATGTCTATGTCAACCAAATTATCTGGATTCATTAAGTTTAAGTTCCAATTATGGCTACCCCCGCCCGACAGGTATATGTGTATCCTGTAAGGAAATATATTAAAGGGTTATCTATCCTCAAGGAAGATCGTGGGCTATTGAGTCTAATGTCTTAAACTTAAAATCCCTATGTCTAGTTCATTTTAAGTTTACCAGTTCAATTTTATTAATGGTCAGTTAATAAAAAGCATTAAGATTAAAACTCAATAAATAAAACTTTATATTACCCAAACTATAATCTAACCCCTTATAAACCGGTGATATTGGATTTCATCACAACCCCAGATAACTGGCTTAGTTACGACACATATTTACGGGTAGTAAAAATTTAAATAAAATAAAAGATATAAAGTAAATTCTGAAAATTAAATACTGAAAAGTAAATTGCTGAAAAGTAAAAAAAAAAAAGTAAAAAGTAAAAGTAAAAAGTAAAAAGTAAAAAAAATAAAAGTAAATTACTGAAAGTAAATTGCTGAAAAGTAAATTGTTGAAATTAAATAAAGTAAAAGTACAATAAAAGAAAATGCTGGGGCTAGATGATCAACTTTTATTACTACTATTTTAGATATCTCCCTTAATATAATATATTAACTTTGCGTGATAATTACCAACCAGTCATATAGGCGGTATCCTGATTAAGTCAAATTAATAATTAATTATCAACCGACCAACCAGGCGGTATCCATACTTAGTCAGGTTAAAACCAATTTATAATTAATTTCCAACCGGCCAATATGAAATGACTTGGTATTTATAGGCAAAATTTTGCCTCCATCAAATCATCCATCAAATTCTCCACAAATCCATTATTAATTTCTCCACTAATTACTCCACCAAATCCATAATTGCTCCACTAATTGCTTATCTTGTTTGGTGGTGATTTGATAATTTTTATTAATTATTTATTAATTTATATTTTGCTTTGAAAATGATTGATAATGACTTTAATAATTACACATCACACACTTCTGGATGGTTCATCAATTTCAGTCATGAAATCATTAGAATTCGAAAATATTTTCACTTTCAAAGTTGTAGATCTTTGAGTCGTTTTTTAATATGGTACTTGAATCAGCTCAATCTGATATCTGAGTAAAGTGGTTATGCCCAAAATACGACAGATGCGCAATACTGAAATTTCCAAAACTGCACTTCGTCAAAACGCCCTTTCAAGTTTCCAATCTCCAAAATTAAATATCAAGTCCAATAATTTCCCTTATTTGACCCATATTTCATCCTAAATGATTTTATTGAGACCCGATATTATTTTATCTGCAAAATAAACTAAAACACATCAAAACGTTCATCAAACCAGAAACTAAACATATATTAAGTTAAAGGGGCGGTAAATATTGATATATTTTCCGTTCATCACACCCTCAAACCTAACATTTTGCTAGTCCTCGAGCAAAACAAAAAAATAAAAATAAAATACAAGAAACAATTAAAATTAAACTAAGCCACTTTCATTGGGATCACGGTTGCATTGTAGCGTATGCAACAAGCCTTTAAACCCCTAGGTGTCCCTAGTGGACGAGTTATAGTCTCGTGAGGGCTTACAGCAACGATACCCACAAACGTTTTAGAAAAGTAAAAAGATAATAAAAGTAATGCACACTAAAGCAAAAAAGACAAGCGAAAAGAGAATAAAGATGTTAGTGACTAATCAGGTGAAACTTCTACTCCAAGTTACTAGTTGTTTTGTTTCATTCTAATTACCAAATAAGTAAATTCTCCGATTATTTTTACCATTCTTCATATACACAGCCAACAAAATATTAAACAACTCATTTTTGCCCACAACAGTCATAAGTGCAGTTGATAAGGGTGTAATATTTTTGTCCTAAAGGTCTATCAGATTTCACACCTTTTTTGCAGCAATGAAATAATTTTTTCTAATTTTTTTGATTTTTTTTTTAATTTTTTTTTTATATACAATATCTTCCGTCTATGTATCGAGCTTTGGGTCGGTGACTCCCAAACCAGTTGGCTTTAGGGCACCAGGTGTTAAGACACCCCTACGGACTTATTACTCAGACTTCAGATATATATATTTTTGCAGCATCTTTGATCCATGTAACGAGCTTTGGCCAGTGACTCCCAAACCAGTTGGTTTTAGGGCACTAGGTGTTAAAACACCCTTACAGACTTAATAACTCGAGGATCTCATATGTTTTTTTTTTGTTTTTTGTTTTTTTGTTTTTACTCCATTGCTTTTTTAGATGCTTCCTCCAATTAAACTAGAGCACTGAATATTACAGAATTTTCAATTTTAGTTCATGTTTGTATGTTACTATGTATGTTGATAATATCTGCTAACTGAACATATGAAGATCCATTCAAATTAAATAATTCAAAAGGAAATAAACAAAAATTAACTTGTTATGATATAGGTTTGAGATACATATCAGGAGTGGAAACTTCTTACTCAACTATCTCTCACCAATTTCACCCTTTTTAGTCAAAATAAAAACACAAAAACACAAATTTTTTTTGTATTTTTCGAAAAATTTTGGACTAAAAATAAAAAGAACACACAAACTAAAAAACAAGGTACTGATCAACTAATTCCCTCCCCCAAACCTAAATAAGACATTGTCCCCAATGTCTTAAACAGTAGAAGAATAGTTTAGAAGGTAGTACCTGATTAGCTGAAATTCTACAAGAAATTAAAGGTTAAGATCCAGATTAACACGTCGCTTCTTACCACGATCGTCCTCGGACCAATTTATCTCTTGAATGAAGGATAGGGTCAACTCGTGGTCATAGGCTAAGAGTTGATCAATTAGATCCGGAGCAGTTCTGGCAGTAAAGAGGATTCTTTCAAAGGTTTTGACACGAGCCCATTTCTCCGGGCATCATCAAGAAATACACAAAGAAAATCATAAAATTCATCAACGTTGTACAGCCCAATTGGTTTCTGGTGTATGTTCAGATTTTCCCAAGATAGCATAATAAAACTTTCCTCCAATGTACCCAAGCCACCTGGCAAAGCAATAAAAGCATCAACACAGTTAATCATTTCTACCAGTCGTTCAGACATACCCTGCACAATAAGTTCCTCTCCGTTTGATGGTTCAATAAGATTTGCTTCTGCCAAGGGTTTTGGGATGATTCCCAAAACGTGACTGCCTCCTCTCTTGTACGACCTTTGAAACGATCCCCATAAGTCCAAGACTGCCTCCGCCATATAGTTAGTGCATATTTCTTGCAGCTAAGACTCGACCCAATTCTTGTGCTGCTTCTACGTATTGTGGCTTAGTACCAACACTACGACCAACACAAACACACAGATGTTTTCAACTCGTCTTCTTGAAGTGGCTTCCATTTATTATGTATTTCTTTTTGCAACTCTGAATGTCTTCAAAAGTGCAATGATGAGTTGAATTTATAAAACCTAAAAAGGGTGAGTAATAATAGCACAAGTATCTTCCAAATGATGATTATTAGTTAACAGTAAAATAAATCATGATAGTAAAAAGGTCTGGATCATGTCGGAGAAAATAAAAGAAAACAACAAAATAATTTACAATTATTAGGAAAAGACAAAGAGATATAATATGTACAAGAAAAGTAGCGGCTTGGTTGACGTCTATGCGTCAGGGACAAGCTTCCCATCCAATTTTCTTATAAACTGGCAAACATGATCTTTTTGAGTCAGATTCCCAAGACTTAATTGTTGTCTTTCTTTTTGGAATTGTGTATGTAATTTGCGAATGACTATATGAACATATCCACTGGGACGCGTCTCAAGAGTTGAAGATATATCATCTAAAGACTCCTTACTCAAGTCATCCCTAATGAATTAATTTTGTCTTCGCGATTATCAGACATCATTCCTAAAGAACGACAACGAGTATTGCAATTCCAGCGTGCATATTTGTAACAAACACCCATTTGTTTAGCTCTACGTTTCTTTGCATGGTGCTTTTTCAAAACCAGGCAGATGTGAAATAAAAGAGTTAGAAGACTCACCTGCCAATCAGACTCGTGCTTCAATCCCCAACGAATGTCATTAGGAACACCATGGATTGTTAGTAATCTCATCCGTTCTAAGCGAGCTTTGTAGACTTTCATCGGAGAGTTTTGAGGGAGAGAAGGAAATTGCGTGTGAAGATTTGTGAGAACTTCTTCCATCCTGAAATGTCTTAATCTGCAAAAACTAAACACACCAAATTTAAATCACACCAAATCACAATATATACAAAAATTGCATGGGTTGCCTCCCTGCAAGCGCTAAGTTTAAAGTCGTCAGCTAGACGTGACTGCTCGAACGTTTATGCTGGATCTAAAAGCGTGACACTTTCTTTTTGTCGCTCAAATTATTCTCCCAGTAGTGCTTAACACGCTTGTTTTTAACCTTGAAAGTTTTTTTGGAGTCAGGATCATGTATCTCAACGGCTCTGTCTGGTAAAACCTTGGTGATCATAAATGGACCTGACCACCGTGATTTTGGCTTCCATGGGAAGAATTTCACCATTGATTTGTTTAACGGTACCTTCTGCCCTGGTTCCAGTTGTATGCGCACTAACTTCTCATCTTGTCTCTTCTTGGCCTTTTCTTTGTACAATTTAGCATCCTCAAAAGGCTGATTGTGAAATTCCTCCAATTCGTTGAGCTGGTGGAACTTTTTCTCTTTTGTTGCTTGTAGTGCAAGAATTGGCTTTTTCAGTGCACAAGACGCTTTATCTTCAGGCTCCACAGGCGATTGACATGTTTTAAGTTTGTCAATAGAACTTTGCATTGCATTGGAGTTCTGAATGGTACTGTGTATCACATCAAGTTTGAAACATTCCTCCTTCTTTTCATCATCTGGGAAATTCATGGCCTTGAAAACATTGAATGTTACTTCTTGGTCATGTACCCTCATGGTTAATTCTCCTTTTTGTACATCAATAATGGTTTGACCTGTAGCCAAGAATGGTCTCCCGAGAATGATCAGCATGTCTTCGTCTTCCTCCATATCAAGGACAATCAAATCTGCTGGGAAAATGAATTTGTCAAACTTGACCAGCACATCCTCAACTACGCATCTTGGAAATACGAGCGTTCTATCAGCAAGTTGTAGAGAGACTGAGGTGGGCATTGTTTCTCAAATCTGTAATTTCCTGAAAATAGAAAAATGCATCAAGTTAACACTCGCACCTAAATCACACAGAACCTTACCAAAGTTATGTTCTCCTATGACGCAAGGAACAGTGAAACTGCCAGGATCTTTCAACTTTGGGGGAAGTTTCCTCTGAATGATAGCACTGCATTCTTCTGATAATACTATTGTCTCGTATTCTCCCAATCTCCGCTTTCGTGAAAGAATGTCTTTCATGAATTTGGCATAGCTGGGCATTTGTTCCAATGCTTCTGCAAATGGAATGTTGATATGCAGCTTTTTAAAGATCTCCAGGAACCGAGAGAACTGCTTGTCCAATTTGTTCTTCTGAAGACGTTGAGGAAAATGTGGAGGTGGAATGATTTGTTCTTTTTCCTTTGCTTCTTTTTCCTCCATCTGTTGCTTTGTTTCTTTTGGAACTTTAATGGGTGGTTTGGTGGCGGGGTTTCCATCGTTTCCAAAAAAAAAAAATCTTTGTTAATTTCAGTACCGCTTTTTAACATGATGGCATGACATTGTTCCTTCCCCATGTTTCTTGGATTTGGCTCTATATTGCTAAGAAGGGTACCTGGTGGTCTGTAACTCTGAGCATTTGCCAATTGTCTAATTTGATTCTCCAGTGCTTTAATAGAAGCAGATTGACCTTGAATTAATGCTGTTTGGGATTGAAACATAACATCATATCTTGCTGCTTGAGGTTGAAACATAATATCATATTTTGCTGCTTAAGAGTCGTGTTTTACTTCTATCTTTTTCAAGTGGGTCAACACTTCTGTTATTCCTGGTTCATTTGTCTGCTCCTGGCTTTTATTCTGTTGTTGGAATCCAGGTGGTGGATAGTTCTGCTGTTGGCCTGAATTGTTGCTCCATGATAAATTAGGATGATTCCTCCACCCTGGATTGTAGGTGTTGGAATATGGATTGTTCCCCTGTCTATTGAAATTGTTGACAAAATTCACCATTTCTTCAAGTTGGTTCGACTCTAGTGCTCCTCCATATGGTGAACTTGTGGATCCATTGGTAAGAGTCTCCATGAATTTGCATATCTGATCCAGCTTGGTGTTAACTGTTGTATTGGCTCCACTTTCATAAATTCCTGCAATTTTTTGGATCATGCTCATTTCTGTTGGCCACAAGGAATTGTTGTTGGCCATTTCTTCGATTAGGTCTCAGGCTTGATCTTCTCTTTTTGCCATCAAGGCTCCTTCAGCAGCAGCATCAATTGTGGTTCTCATTATTCCAGAAAGCCCATTATAGATTGTTTGGACTTGAAGCCATTTTGGAATCTCATGGTGAGGACATTTTCGGAGCAAATCTTTATACCTTTCCCAAGCTTCGCAGAGGGATTCTGAATCTTGTTGTACAAAGGATGTGATGTCATTCCTCAGTTTTCCGGTTCTGGCTGGTGGAAAGTACTTTGTAAGAAATTTGGTGGCTAAAGTGTTCCAAGTTGTGATGGAACCTGCTGGTAGTGAATGTAGCCAAGCTTTAGCTCTGTCCTTCAATGAGTATGGGAAAACACGCAATCTCATTGCTTCTTCAGCTTCTCGGTTGTAATTGAAAGTGTCCGCAAACTTCAGGAAGTTGCTGATGTGGGCATTAGGATCTTAGTTGCATTCCCCCCGAACTGAACTGACTGCTGAATCATCTAAATGCATGTTTTGATGTCACACGCATTTTCTGGTAAGGGAGGAAGTACAATGCAAGAAATGAGCCTGTCAACCACCGGAATGGTTCTGTCTCGAATGGGAATTGGTGGTGCAACGTTTAAAGGTTCAGGTTCCATGTTGACTAAAGCTTCTTGGCCTTCTCGCATTTCCCTTCTCAACTGTTTGATGGTTCTTTCAATTTCTGGGTCAAGCGGTCGAAGTTCAAAGCTTCTCGTTCATCTCATGTAGTTTCTGAAAACCTGAAAAACAAGAAAACAAAAACAATAAGTAAAAAGAAATTAGATACAAGTAACGTATCTAACCCTAAAACTAATAGTGAAAGATAAATAAGTCTCCGGCAACGGCGCCAAAAACTTGACCGGCGTAAACACACAAGTATAATGCAAGCGCACGTATCGTTCAAGTAGTATAAAAATATCGATCCCACGATGACTTAATATCTAATCTTTTAATTTTATGAGGTCAAATGATTACTAGTATCTAACAGGTTGTTTGATTGATATGAAATAGTGACGATTCTAAATTTAAAAACAAGTAAATAAAATTGTTCGAAAGTAGGTTTTAAGAAAATTCAATATTAAAAACTATCTAGAGTTGTGATTTCTTCCCCAATATCATTTTAAAGATGAAGTGGTTATCTTAAAGTTGGGTAATATATTGATTTATTAACCTGGAACACTAAATTATGTGTAAGCTTCTGTCGATGGTCAGACACAAATACCCAGTTTAACCCAATTGAACCATATGTCTATGTCAAACAAATTATCTGGATTCATTAAGTTTAAGTTCCAATTATGGCTACCCCACCCCGACAGGTATATGTGTATCATGTAAGGAAATATATTAAAGGGTTATCTATCCTCAAGGAAGATCGTGGGCTATTGAGTCTAAGGTCTTAAACTTAAAATCCCTATGTCTAGTTCATTTTAGTTTACCAGTTCAATTTTATTAATGGCCAGTTAATAAAAAACATTAAGATTAAGACTCAATAAATAAAACTTTATATTACCCAAACTATAATCTAACCCCTTATAAACCGGTGATATTGGATTTCATCACACAACCCCAGATAACTGGCTTAGTTACGACACGTATTTACGGGTAGTAAAAATTTAAATAAAATAAAAGACATAAAGTAAATTCTGAAAATTAAATACTGAAAGTAAATTGCTGAAAAGTAAAAAAAAAGTAAAAAGTAAAAAGTAAAAAGTAAAAAGTAAAAAAAAATAAAAGTAAATTACTGAAAGTAAATTGCTGAAAAGTAAATTGCTGAAATTAAATAAAGTAAAAGTACAATAAAAGAAAATGATGGGGTTAGAGGATCAACTTTTATTACTACTATTTTAGATATCTCCCTTAATATAATATATTAACTTTGCGTGATAATTACCAACCAGCCATATAGGCGGTATCATGATTAAGTCAAATTAATAATTAATTATCAACCGACCAACCAGGCGGTATCCATACTTAGTCAGGTTAAAACCAATTTATAATTAATTTCCAACCGGCCAATATAGCGGTATCCTCATTAAGTCAGGTTTTAAATCGTTTATATATTATAATTAAGGAGATTAATCTAAATAGCAATAATAAAAGCTTTACCTTTCACCCCAGCAAGGGATAATTACCTCCATTGCTTGAAAAAATAAAAACTGCAAAAGTAAAGAAAGAAAATATTTGTGCGTAAAAGTAAATTGGGAAAGTAAAAACTTAAAAGTAAAGAAAAGAAAGTGCGAAAGCGAAAATTAATTACTGAAAACTAAAAATAAACAAACTAGATACAATCTTCTTATTTATTCATTAGGAATTTTCAAAGAAGAAAGTATGAATTTTACAAATGAAATGACTTGGTATTTATAGGCAAAATTTTGCCTACATCAAATCATCCATCAAATTCTCCCCCAAATCCATTATTAATTTCTCCACTATTACTCCACCAAATCCATAATTGCTCCACTAATTGCTTATCTTGTTTGGTGTGATTTGATAATTTTTATTAATTATTTATTAATTTATATTTTGCTTTGAAAATGATTGATAATGACTTTAATAATTACACATCACACACTTCTGGATGGTTCATCAATTTCGGTCATGAAATCTTCAGAATTCGAAAATATTTTCTCTTTAAAAGTTGTAGATCTTTGAGTCTGCTTTAATCTGACACTTGAATCAGCTCAATCCGATATCTGAGTAAACAGTTATGCCCAATATACGACAGATGTACAATACTGGAATTTCCAAAACTGCACTTCGTCAAAACGCCCTTTCAAGTTTCCAATCTCCAAAATTAAAATATCAAGTCCAATAATTTCCCTTATTTGACCCATATTTCATCCTAAATGATTTCATTGAGACCCGATATTATTTTATCTGCAAAATAAACTAAAACACATCAAAACGTTCATCAAACCCGAGAAACTAAACATATATTAAGTTAAAGGGGCGGTAAATATTGATATATTTTCTGTTCATCAGTAGTACAATTCGCAATCAGAATACAATCCACGTACCACTTAGAAACGGCTACACGTGTTCTTTTTTATTATTTTATCGTTACTAATATTATATGACCATTCTGTTTGTCTTATTACTATCTTGATTTTATCGCTATGCATGATTATGCACTTTATGGTTACTAGTTTCAAGTATGCCATGACATATCTTTGTTGTTTGATCTCATGCATACTTCTGCGTTTTGGGCTTTCTGGTTTACGCTGTAAATTCGGCCAAAGCATGTCTGGCCGGAAATAGAATGCTAGTATATATATCTGATCGGATCCATATATGTCCTACCGAGTTTGTTTTATTCATTATTTATTCTGCTTTATTATTATTATTTTCATAAGTGTTTGGCTACTACATTAAATATAAACTATCTTGTATGATTATATGCAATATAAATTATTTATGTGTAATTGTATTATAAGAATGTAATCCTCTTTAAGCGTGGATATTATACTGACATCAGTAAAAAACCATTCTGAACCCAAACGGGTTTAAGGTTGTACCTTACGAGGGGTGTAGTGCGACCTTAAATCATTCCAAATGTCTTATACTGGGTAGCGACTCTTTTATTCTCCAGTTAGTCCCCCGCAGACTAATCCGTACTCTCTACGAGTTGCGAGCTCCAACAGTATAATAGTCCTCGACGTCATAGGCATAGCGGTAAACCTCGTTTCGCTCCCACAGATGACGACTCTACTAGGGATAGAGAATCAGCCCCTAACTAATGCCTTGTAATATCTATGGTGAGATTGAAGTGAATCATGCCTTCATTCTTTTGCATACCCTTCAAACCCCGAAACAATGCTTTGTAATATCGAGAAATCACTTTCACTCAAAGTGGTGGATTGATATGTGATGATAACCATCACTTGTTGGCACGTATCTTTGGGTAAAAAAATTACGTCCATTTGGTTGATTAAATCCTTGGGTGGGGAGACCTAGTTATGGACAACCATTCGCCAATGAGAGCCTAAGCCTAAGCCTTGATAAGCCCACATATGAGCCCATAGTTATTATCCCTCTGGGAACAAGCCTTCATAATGCTTGTGATTAGTAAATAATAAAATATACAATTCAGATTGGCACTCCAAGCATCAACTCCATCAGTTTCTTTAATGGAGGAGATGTAGCCTCTATATTCATTCGGGAGTGACCTAAGGATTTTCTTCACTTGATCGGTTGGCCCAATGATTTTCCCCAAAGCACCTACATGGTTTATAATGATTGTAAACCTCGAAATCATGTGATTAATCTCTTCCCCAGATTCTATTTTGAAACTATCAAATTCACACATGAATCGGTTGATCTTTAATTCCTTCACTTGGTTTGTGCCATCGTTGATCATTTCTAGGGACTTCCATAGCTCATGTGCATTTCCATATTCCGGAAGCTTGTTAATCTGACTACGATCAATAACACACAGGAGATGGTTGAGTGCGTTAGCATTTGTAGAGCTTTGTGTAATTCCTCATCGGTCCACTCAATATGTGGCTTAGGAATCTCCACACCATTACTATCCCTCTTCATGGTGTTTTTACACCCTGTGTGATCACCTTGAAGGATTATGTATCTACGGCTAAAATGTAGTTAAGAAACCTCATCTTCTTATAGTTATAATCGGTTCAGTTGAAGAATGAAAGTCTTGCAATAGAAACTCATCTTTGATAAGCCCGGCCCGAGCCCAGCAATTTGAATTTAGGCCCAGGCCCGGGAAAAGCCCGGCCCGAGCTATTACCGGGCCGGGCCGGACTTTACCTGGGTCCGATTTTTTTAATATAAAAATTATATATAAATTTATTATATAATATATATATATATATATTATATAAATATATATTATATAAATATAAATATTTTTTATTTATTTTAAGTCCGGGCCGGGTCGGACTGGGTCCGGTCTTTTTAGTTGAGCCCGGCCTGGGCCCGAGTCCGAGCCGGGCTGCATATTTTAAAGCTCGGCCCGAGTTTTTTTGCCACCCTTAGTTTGAACCCACTCGAGCCTCATTGGTTCATCAAACTCCACTACACACTCTTGACTCGGTCATTGATGAACTTATTTCTGAACAAACTCGTCACTCTACTAGCCGAATACAGAATACAGATATCGTACTTGCCACACTTACTTCAAGCACTCTTTCATCAAAGCCATGCAATTACTATAAGTTTCCCGAGCACCTGGTACTCAAATATCCCACATGTGCATAATTTACCATAAGATTGATCCTGGCCATTTTGAACGAGACGATCCCACTTAGGGGTGGAAATTTGATCATGATTCGTTTATTCGTTCAATTTGATTCGCTTTAAAGCGAATACAGGTTTGAAAAAATGAATTCATTTAATAAATGGGTCAATTCGATTCGATTCATTTAATAAATGAATCGAATACGAATTTAAGCTCATTGATTCGTTTATTCGTTTAGGGTTCATTTTATTATTTTTATTTACTAGTTATTATTAATTTTCAATTAAGATTCGAGAAATTATAGCTAACTACCATAGAAAAATAATAATATTTTCGATATTTGTGAGGTATTTTTAGTAAATATATTAATTACATATTTCATATATATATATATATATATATTTGAAGAATTAATGTAAATCAAGTGTGGTAAATTATTTTATTAAATAATATCATGACTAAATGAATAAATGAATATTCGTATTCGATTCGTTTAATAAACGAATCGAATACGAATCCATCATATTTTGATTTGATTCGTTTAGGATTCGATACAAATTCGATTCGTTGATTCGTTTTGACACCCCTAGTCCCACTCGACATCCTACATCCAATCCTTCATTCAAAGGCCGTCAGTCTCTCTCTATTGTAGCTTCTGATAATTATGGTGACACTAAGCAAACTAAACCTTCTTAGCCTATATAAGATCTCACCTCCCTCTTTCAATCTATAGCCTCCCAATTTAATAACATTTATGCCTCTTCTACTATCTCAGGTACCACCTATTGGTATTTTGATTCTGCTTTTTGCAATCACATGACTTCCGACTCTAGTATCTTTACCTCTACATCTACTTCATCACATCTTCATGCCATTCAAAATGCTAATTGCTCTTTTATGACCACCGATCATCTTGGTCACATTTCACTTCCACATCTCTCTGTGTCTAACACATTTCTCATATCCAAACTCACTCTAAATCTTTTATCTGTTGGCCAATTAGTGAACTTGGTCTTAATGTCTTATTTACTGCTTCTGGTTGTTCTGTGCAGGATCTGTCAACCGGTCAGACACTTGGGATAGGCCATAAGATAGGTCATTTGTTTGAACTCATCAGTCTTCATCTTCCTAAAGACTTTTCCCCGCGTTACTTTGCCACATATACTTCACCTATTACCTCTCTCAGCCTATGGCACTCTCGGTTGGGACACCATTCTCTTAGTCTCTTACGCTTATTAGCTTATAGTGGTCATTTGGGTCATGTTTTTTAATAAAGAATTTGATTATATGTCTTGTCAGTTGGGCAGAAAAATGTGTTGTCTTTCAATAATAGTACTTTCATTTCTTCTTTCCCTTTTGATTTGGTCCATTCTGATATTTGGGGTCCATCTCATACTCATATTATGGGTGGTTCAAAGTATTTTGTGATTTTTATTGATGATTATTCCCGTTACACACTTTGTTTTATCTGATGAAAAATCACTATGAACTCTCCTCTATTTATCAAACCTTGAGAATATGGTTAAAACTCAATTCAACCGACCCATTAAAATTTTCCACACTGACAATGCCATGGAATATAATGATTTCGATTTTTTTACATTTTTTTCACTAAAATGGGACCATTTGTCATTGCTATTGTCCCGATACATCTCAACAAAATGGAAGAGCCGAACACAAACACATGCATATTTTAGATACAATTCATGTCCTTCTCATCTCTTCCTCCTGTCCAGAATATTTCTGGGGAGAAGCTGCCCATACTAGTGTATATACCATTAATCGCCTTCCATCTACTGTCTTAGCCAATCAATCACCTTATGAAAAACTCCATGGTACACTTCCCAATTATAACCTTATTAAAGTCTTTGGCTGTATTTGCTTCATCCTTCTTCAGTCTCATAAACACACCAAATTAAAACCCCGAGCTCGATTATGTTGTGTCTTAAGATATGGCATTGAACACAAATGATATAGATGTTGGGACCTAATCTCCAATCGCCTCTGTGTCTCTCGTCATGTCACATTTTTGGAAAATCACATGTTCTCTTATGTTTTCAATTTCAGTTTATCCATTCCTCGCCCCATATCCTTTTTTCAAATAGTACTATTAACTTATTTTCCGATGATGACTCTGATGTGCTTCCCTCAAATGATCCTTCTATAGCTGATATCCCACCGTCAGTATCGCCTGCTGGATCCATCATTGAGACCTCCAGCTCACATATGTCTTCTTCAGGTAATCCTCATTCTCTTCGTCGTTCTACTAGGGTGACCGAAATTCATGCTAAACTTAGATATTTCCATTATTTCTCTACTATTCTTACTTTATATGAACCTCACTTTTACTTAGAGGCTAGTTCTAACCTTGTTTGGCAGCAAACTATGGCTGAAGAGTTGCAGGCTCTTGAAAAAGCCCACACATAAGACTTAGTTGATCTTCCACCGATAAAGTCTATGATTAGGTTTAAATGAATATACAAAATCAAGACGAAATTCGATGGCTCTATTGAATGGTATAAGGCTCGTCTTGTTGCCAAAAGATTTTCTCAGAAATTTGAGATTCATTATTAAGAGACTTTTGCTCATGTTGCTCGTCTGACTTCAGTTCGCAGCCTCCTAGCTCTTGCTGCCTCTCGATTGTGGACATTGTTTCAGATGAATGTGAATAATGCATTTCTTAATGGTGACATCTATGAAGAATTTTACATGAAGCCTCCACCTGGCTACCCCAATCCTTCTCATAAAGTCTATAAACTTCGTATGACATTATATGGTCTTAAATAAACTCCTCGTGTATGGTTTAAGAAATTCAACACCATTGTTCATCACATTGGGTTGACTTCCTATCTTTATAATTCAACATTTTTTATTCGGCAGACAGATCACGACTCTATTATTTTCGTCTTTCTATGGATGATATGATTATCGCAGGGGATGATATGCACGTTATTTCTAAACTTAAGACCTCTCTTCAACACCATTTTGAGATGAATGATCTTGGTACTCTCAATTATTTTCTTGGTCTTGAGGTGCTCTCTAATTAGACTGTCTATTATCTATTCCAGGCTAAGTACGCTTCTGATTTACTAGCTCGGGAGGGGTTGACCGATAGCAAGATCACCTCTACTCTTCTGGATCCTCAAATTAAACTTGATGTGACCGATGATACTCATCTTCTTGATGTTACTCTTTCTCGCCAACTCGTTGGCAGTTTGGTTTATTTAATAGTTACCCAACCTAATATTGTCCATGCGGTTCATGTTGTTAGTCAGTTTATGTCACCACCTCGCTCTGCTCACTATGAGTTGTTCTTTATTTACTCTGCTACATCAAGGGCACGTTATTTCATGGTCTCCACTTTTCCGCTCGTTCCTCTTTTGAGTTGTATGTCTTCTTTGATACTAGTTGGGCAGATAATCCCACTGATCGGCGGTCTACAACTGGTCTCTGCATCTTCTTAGTAGACTCCCTTATTTCTCAGCGTAGCAAGAAACAATCAGTGGTTTCTCGTTCCAATATTGAATCTGAATATCGTGCAATTACTGATGCTACTCAAGAAATCAATCGGCTTCGTTGACTTCTCAGTGACATGGGTGTTCCTCATTCCCATGCTCTCCATCTTTATTGTGACAACAAAAATGCCATTAACATCGCGCATAATGATGTCTATCATGAACGCACGAAACATGTCTAAACTGATTGTCACTTTATTCGTCAATATATCAGTGAAGGCACTGTCCGACTTTATGAAATTCCTTCTGTAGAGCAACCTTGTGATCTCTTTATCAAACCTCGGCTTTGCGAGAGCTTTCGTGAGTTGGTTTCCAAACTCAAGCTTGCTTCTTTTCCACCCGCTTGAGTTTTTTTGTTTTTTTTTTTTTTTTGGGAGGGAGGGTGGGGGGGGGGGGGGGGGAATTGTTAAAGACATTATGTTAAAAAGACAATATAATATCTTTTTTTTCGATTAAAATTCTCTATTTTAAGAGGATTTCGATTTTCATGATAAATATATATATTTAGATTTTTCTTTCCTATCATTGATTTTTTGTATTACCTATATAAAGATTATTACACTGTAATTATCATTAGATTAAAATATAAAGATTATTCAATTCAATCTTTCGAAGAGTTTGAAATGTTTAAGCGCAAAATAGTCCTTTCAATAAAATATGGATCACAGTATTTCTTTCCACTTTCTAATACCAGAGTCGATGGATGAAGCTTTGAGGCCAAACTTTGGGCCATGAAAGCCGTGTGGGTCCCTAGGAACTGGTCAAGGTGACCTCAGTCTTCCAAGTTTTAGTCACTGAAAAAATATAAAATAAACTTCATCAACCTTAAAAAAGATAAAATTTTAAGGACCTACTTCGATATTAAGCTGAAATTTGTAATAATTTTTTTTTATATATAATTTGTGATCCGTAATTATTAGATAAAAACTTATATATAATTGAATATTTAACCGTTCATTGTTATATATGTACATGAAAATTACAAAAATTGAATAAAAAAATATCACCACTGGATCTAAATTCAATTTTTAAAAATAGTGGAATCAACTCAAATAATAAAAATAATAATAATACAATAACATTCAAAGTCTACAACTTATGAAGCACGTAAGATCATATATATATATATATAAATATATAGTTGGATCTTGGAAGTTTCAAAACAAAAAGCATTCAATTTAATAAGGGCAACAATAACATGAACGATTATAAAAATTAAAAATTTTGTGAATTGTGATCACATCATATACCTATAAATATGTCTCAATTTCCATCATAACACAAAACAAACAAAACACATTATTTTTATTTTCTTACAATTTAATTAAAAGACATGTCAGGAAACAGTTCAAAATCTGTTCTGCTAACCCTCTTCATTTTCGCCATAGTTTTGTCTCCAACCTTGCCCTGCGAAGCAGCTCGACCTTCCGCTAATGGTAATCTCATATCCTTTACATATTCTTTGTCGTTTACAAATAAAAACACTTTCTTATCAAGTATTTGGAAAAATACATTCTCTAAAAATCATTTATCATCCGTTTTAATATACAAGCGGTAGAATTATATAGAAATGGTCCAGACAGTAACTCTTTATCCTATTGAATTAATGTTCTGACTACGTAAATCTATATTTATAGGTATCGGCGGAGTGATGCCGATAAAGAAGGGAGATTTCGCACCACAAGTCTATTGTCCGCAATGCGTGTGTTGCGCACCGGCACCACCAGGCCAATGTTGCCGGTGCGGCTGCTGAATTTGAAATCTGATAAAAGAATAAATATGTTTTCATATTTAAATTTCTATAATTTTACTGGTGATTTGAGACCTATAACACTATACATGCAGCTAGCTGTATTGATATGAATAAGTTAAGAGTGTGTATTTATAATTAAGAGTGTGTATTTATTGTTGTAGTATCTAAATAATTTTATATATCTAAGTATTAACTTATCTGATGCATTTTCTTTTGTAACCACTTAATTTAGAAGATATAGTATGTGGTTGTGCCCCGTGCATAAAATTTTCGTTATTGAATTTATACTTAAGCGGATAATACATTAAATATTAAACTATCCTGACCTTGCTAAACATTTAGTACCCATTTCAAAAATTATAAATAGACAAAATTTCTCTACTTATGCTCAATCCAAGCCTATTAACTTTTCACAGGACACAATGATCATGGTGTTTGTAGTAAAAATTATCTATAGTTAAGGAATTGACTTGTTATTAAAAAAAATGATTAAAAAAGATCGAATTTTCATCTTTAATTTGATGCAATAAAAAGATGCCGTTAAATTAAAATAAGGACCATAATATTTCTTTCAAAGATTTTTCTCTATTTAGTGTTGAGTTGAATTTGTACTGATCAAGTGAATCTTATTTATTTCGTAACTATTGATTTAATATTCAAAACAAACCCGACTCAATACTAAATCTAATTCTTTTCGGAGTCGATGCATGAAAGTTTGGCACTAAACTCCAGTGGGTTCTTGGAAATAGCATAGGAACTGGTCAACAATGAGCAACTGCATTGACCTCCAATTTTAGTCGAGATTAATGATAAGAAAAATTTAGTGTAAAATAAAGGTAAATGCTCATTTAGTCATAATCATCTAAAAAATGGAAAGTCTTGGTTGTATATATATATATATATATATATATATTTTTTTTTTTTTAAATATGAGTAATAATATAGATACAAACTATGCTACCTTAAAAATACACATGCAAGGTAAGAAGTAGGTGTCAACATTTCAGGTTCGGTTCATATTATGTCAAATTTCGGTGTAATTTCCAAATCATTCGGTTTAGAAATTTGTAATCATTCGATTTTTATTAAATTTCAATTTGGTTTGGTTTGATTTGATAATTCGATTCAATGCGGTTATGATTTGATATTACAATAGATTATATCAAATGATAAAGTAACACATGATATATTAATTTATAAAGTCTAATATGTCATTTTGAGATGTCATCATATATTTGTGAAGAATTATTAAATTTATAATTAGATATTATATATATAATTATACATTTATATGAAATTATATGTAATAATCACTTATATATTTTTTATTTAATTTAAAAATATCGATTCAAATATAGTTTTGTTAAGAGAGGAAAAATAAATGAACATAACAATTTTATTATGATATGTACCATAATCTCAATGTATAATTATGAATATTCTTGTATATAAAGAAACCATAAAAAAAATATTAACATTTGTTAAGGATTTCGGGTTCAATTATGTTTTTATCAAATTTCGATTTAATTTGGTTCCGTTCAGTTCAAATTAAACCATTTACCCACCCTTAATAAGGAGCATATTCATTTGGGTAATTAATGCCTTGCAGATTTAATAACGTACATTTATATTGATGGTTTTAACAAACGCAAGAAGATTTTTATAATGCGCTAATAAGAGTGTGTCTACGTAAAGGTAATGGTAATGATAATTGAGAATAATTTATATTATAAGGTGTCTATTTCTCCCCAAAAACAAAAAATGAGAATGGAAATAAGATAAGACTCATATATTTAGGTACTTGGAATGAGAATTTATTCCTATCACTCGATGAGAATGATATTTTTATTCCTATTATTGAATGAGTAATTATTATTTTATTTTATCCCTAAATAATATAATAATATATTAATAATTAATCAATAATAAATAAGATAATAATGTATTAATAAATAATCTATAACTAATAATAAAATAATAAGTTAATATTTAGTAATTTAATAAATTAATTAATTTACATATTATTTTAACTAATCATATTTTTACAACTTATTAACAATTTATTTTGATTATTAGAAAAAAAATAAACATATCAATAGAAATACTACTTGATCCGATTCATACAACTCTAACTCATTCCAATTCTAAGTTTATTCTAATTACGAGTACGTAAAAATAACACAAATAATATAGTCTAATTGTCTTCAAAGTTTCATGTTCAAGCATCTTGGGATAATATCGATTTATCTACGCATCCATATGGATAAGGTGGGTTTCCGGTTACCTATTACAAAAACAAAAAAAAAAAAAAAAAAGGTGTAGTCTAATTCTAACGGCCAAGTGGGAAATCTATTTCTTTATTTGAGGGAACATAAAAACTGAGGGAGCCAAATGTTATTACGCCCTTCTTCATCAGCAGTCATTTGTTAAAAGTTATATTTTTGCATAAACAGAAATAACACCGAAAGGAACAATCTTTAGGGTTTCTTTAGTAAACTGAAGTAGTAGTGAGTATGTACAGAGCCACAGTTTCCAGACTTGGGTCTTTGAAGGTCAGTATCGGTTCAATCCTTAACCAAATGCAGGAGCTGGGAATTGGAAAAAAAATGAAATTTAATCCTTTTGAAGATCTGGGTTTCAAGGGAATGTTGATTTAAGTTGATTAAAACGAGTGAAAATGTAAAAAAAATTAAAAAAAATAATAAATAAATAAATAAATTGAAAATTTTGTCTTTTAATTTTTTGGGCATTTTCGTGGGATCAAACTGGATATTGAACTGGGTTTTTCAGTTTGCTTTTCAATATCTGATTTATGTTCTGGGTTATTGATGTTATGCCTGTTTATGATTTTAGATATAATTTTTTTTAGTTTCCAGGTATCGTTTGTTCCTCACTTTTTTTTTCAAGTTTTAATGGTCTTTTAAGTTAATTTTGCTTGTAATGTGATAATGGTTTCATTGATACGTTTGTTTGTTCAAGAAATAAAACTTCTTTCTTGTCTCCCTGACATGATTACTAAAGTGAAATGCATTATCCCATCCTATGAATTTTTGTGAATAGGCCCATTGTCTTGGCAATTTCCAAGCCACGCGGCGTGCATCTTCAATTGCAGCTGCTGTGAGGCCGTCCTCAGCTGGATTCTTTAGCTGGTTGACAGGAGAGCGGTCTAGTTCTCTTCCTTCTTTGGACACGCCGCTTGAGGGTGTTTCTTTTCCACCTTCACTTCCTGATTTTGTTGAACCAGGCAAAGTCAAGGTCACGACTCTTGAAAATGGTGTCAGAATAGCATCGGAAACTTCAACTGTATGTGTTATGCTTTGTATTATGTTAACTCTTAATTCCCATGGGGAAGTTCTCTACTATTATTTTTGTTTACTGTTTTAATGGATTTTTTCCGGGTAATTGATTAGAGTCCAGCTGCCTCCATAGGGCTATATGTTGATTGTGGTTCTGTCTATGAGACACCAATGTCATGTGGAGCTTCGAACTTGCTAGAAAAGATGGCTTTCAAGAGCACAGAGAACCGGAGCCACTTTCGCATTGTAAGGGAAGTGGAGGCCATAGGAGGTAACATAGTAGCCTCTGCGTCTCGAGAGCAGATGGGGTACTCCTTTGATGCTCTGAAGACTTATGTTCCTGAAATGGTAGAGTTGCTGGTTGACTGTGTGAGGAATCCTGTGTTCTTGGATTGGGAAGTCAATGAGGAGGTAGTCTTACATGTCTTTCCATTCTTCTGATAAAGTTATACAGTTGTGTCATAGTTTAGCTATTTTCTCTATCCATTTCAGTTACAAAATTCATGGTTTTTTTTTTTTGGTTATCATTGTTGTGATGAATGTTTATCCTTTTTGCTGAAGTCCATGCCAAATTTATGATATGTTTTGGTGCTTTATATCATTATACAGCTGTGCAAGTTGAAATCCGAGCTTGCGGAACTTCATAACAATCCTCAAGGTCTTCTCTTGGAGGCAATTCATTGTACTGGTTATGCTGGTGCTTTGGCAAATCCTCTTTTAGCTCCTAAATCAGCACTGAACAGATTGGATGGCACTATATTGGAGGAATTTGTTGCTGTAAGGACAATAAACCCGTAGCTCTTCTATTCTGTTCATCATGTTTAAAATGTACATATACATCTACATGTAGGCCCGGCTGCGGTTTGGTTCCGAACTAGAACCAGAACCGCCGGTTCTAGGAACCGGCAGTTCCAGTTCTAGGAACTTGCCTCCAACGGTCACTTACCAAATTCAGCCAACGGTATTGGCTGAATTTGAATATTTTTTTTAATTTTGCCTATAAATATCCACCTTAATGGCTTAATTATCTCAACAACAATGGGCTTAGATTCCTCCAGACCCTAAAGGATATGTAGGAAGCTTAATTTTCTTAAAAGAAAATTAAGTCCAAGCCCTTTTACTTAATTTTTTTTCCAAATTAAATCTAATTTAAATCATTTTTTTTTTTAAATTTTATTAAGTAATTTTGTGGTTCCGATTTTGGAACCGCAAAAATATTGTTCGGAACCGGAACTGGAACCGCACTTTTGCGGTTCGGTTCCGGAACTGCGGCCTTGGCTATCTACATGCATGTAATTTGATTTCCATAATTCTCATAATGACTCTCGTCTCTGTGTTTGTATTGGCAAATGGTGGTTGATGTGAGAATTTCAGGAGAACTATACTGCTCCTCGTATTGTGCTGGCAGCATCTG
>SKCR01034349.1:0-72334 GCA_019454045.1 Zanthoxylum bungeanum
AACTGGCGACCAAGGCAGCAAGGAAATCGGCACCGGCGACCGGAGGAGTGAAGAAGCCTCACAGGTTCCGTCCCGGAACAGTCGCGCTCCGTGAAATAAGGAAGTATCAGAAGAGCACGGAGCTTCTCATCAGGAAGCTGCCGTTCCAGAGGCTTGTGAGGGAAATCGCTCAGGATTTCAAGACGGATCTGAGGTTCCAGAGCAGCGCTGTTGCCGCTCTTCAGGAGGCTGCTGAGGCTTACCTTGTTGGGCTTTTTGAGGACACTAATCTCTGTGCTATTCACGCCAAGAGGGTCACGATTATGCCCAAGGATATTCAGCTTGCTAGGAGGATTAGAGGTGAAAGGGCTTAGATCTTTATGCCTTTTCTTAGTATTTTAATTTGATTTTAGGTGGTTGGATCGAAGTTTGTGTGTCTAATCTATGTATTAGATTTGGTTAATTATGTATGTAACGTGTTTGTTGAAATTACCCTGAAGGTTTCCAGTTTTCACAATCTGGATGCAATTGAAATTTCTTCTTTCTTGTTTATCAAAAGTAATATTGGTCTGGTTCCAGTATTTTGCCACTGATTTTCTACATATGCTTGAGTGCCATTTTGCTTAATAGGATAAAAGAAGAAGAAGAATCTCCCTCAATAATAAAAGGATTTAATTGAATTTGAATGAATATCACCCAATATTTTCACTGTTTCCTAGATTCATTCATTTAACAGAATAATAAATGGATTTCATTTCATTTTGATAATTTCAATCAAAACTAAATATATCTTAAAAGTATTGTTTTTAAAATTGGATTGGAATTGGTTGAATTGGGAATTGGTTGCGAGTTTAAATTTGTGGAATCTTAAAAATTAAGATATAAAAAAATTTGTTAAAATTGGTGAAATCAAGTCAATTTACACCTTTGTAACTATAGTGAGAGAGGTCTAGAAATTGTAAGTAAAAGTTTATGTAAGTATATCATTGCTCGTTTGTTTATCATTGTGTTATCATTTTAATATATATATATATATACAAGATTTTTGTCGTGCCTACGGCACGGTGTTACAGAATTAAATGATTTTATTTTAACTTTTTATTTTTTAATTTGAAAATTTGAAATTTTTTGACATTTTTTATCAATCAATTGACTCTCTTTCCTCCAATTACACATGAAATGATCTGTGCCGTCAATTAAGTCACATAAAGAGAGTCGTTGGATACACTCTCTTTCCTCCAACACCATTCTCTTTTATATATATAATAAAAGAATGCATTTTTTTTTTATCCTAATAACCTTTTTAAGATTGAAGTCAAGAAGTAAGTCAAGTAAAGTTATTTGAAAAACACTCTATCATATTTTTATGGGTAATAATGCATTTAATAAAATTATTCCCATGTGGTAAAAGATGAAATTGGAAAATGTGAATATTTTTTTTCGAAATTGTTACAATATCTAATTTTCCGGAGTCTAGAAACATACACATGTAGTCTATTGAACATTAGCTTAAAAATATCTACTAAATATTCTATTTTTTAAGTACAATAAATGAATATGTAAATGCAGGAACCTACATTTTTTTTTTTTTGATAACCGGGGTGTCTGGGCCAACTTACGCGCACATCTACTAATTTCCGGGGACCTGTGCCCCGTGCCTTTATAAGTTTCACAACACAGATCATGGTAAGTCGCTTGATTTTCACACTAGGGAGCATGACCCTAAAGAAATGTATCTAGTGAGATTCGAACCTTTAACCTGAGAGGGAGCAAACCACTAAAGGCCAAAGTCTTTACCACTGAGACAACCCCTTGAGGTGTAGCTACACTTTCATTGTGCTTGTGGCAATTAATAAATAACGTGCCCTTTTTGTACCATCTCAAGAATATGCTACGTAAGTTATCAACCGGATCCATATAGAGTAAATTGAGAGGAAAAAAAGGTAGTAAATGCCTAAATGGCACAAATTTATTAATTCCAAAACCAGAAATAGCCCCAGCATAAATTAGCATCAGCATTCAATCCAAATCAAAGTAGACAGCACCAAACTTGGACCAACGAGAGAGAGTCGATTATTTGGTGGTTAATGTGTGAAGATAGAGATTACTAATAGCTTTTCCTTTTTCATCCTTGATAAGAAATTATGATTCACATTTTTCTCAGGAAGTGTGGCACAATGCCACAATCATCTATATTAGAAAAGTGGTGGAGGGGAAAAAAGTTAGTACTAAATTTCCTTATTGTTGTAGTTGATGTGTCTCATATCAATTAAATATGAAATTAATTGCTGGTTTAATTAACTCATGAATATTTTATTTTAAGTCGGTTTTTAAGGATAAGTTCTACACATGTATTTATAACAAATAATATTACAACCAACACTATACCTCATAATTGCAATCGTACGACGCAAGAGTGATGTCGATGTTGCACTATTCGGCCGAGATTAATTGGACTAGTGCAAAATCTAATTTGGGTGAGAGCCAAGATTATAGAGCATGATGAAATATTGTAGTCTATTTATTCTATATCGACTAACTATGAGATTAGTTGATTTTTAAAATTAAATTCCACCTTATCATTATTATAAATAGATTAATATCAAAACTTGAGATTAAGCGAATATCAAGTTTATACTTGACCATCGCCCTAAACGGGAGAGGCTAGGCAGACTTACACTCATTTATGTATCATTTTTCCCGGGTTTATTTAATAATAATAATAATAATAATAATAATAATAATAATAATAATAATAAAGTTGTGAACCCGGTCGGAGAGGCTAGCAGACCAAAGAAGTATGACCAACTGTTTTTGCCGCTTTCCGTCTACAAGTACAAACCTAACAGTCATTTGAAGTTTGGTAGTTGAAATCAAGTGATCAAAATCCAGAATAGAATGGGAGATCACTCATTCCAAAAAAAATAAAAAATAAAATAATTTCTATACCTTCTCTTCAAACATTCAACCACCAAAAATGAAAGCTCTGTTTTCTCTCACACTTAACAATTGCTTCTTCTCTTCTCTTTCATATATGTCTTCAATCTACATCTTCTTCTTCTTCTCAAACACCACTAAATTGTTCTCATGGGAGGCCTCAAAATCTCCTCCATTTTTACTTCAAGAAATTATAATCACACCAACAGTGATCTCTTGCCCTCCTCCAATTCCAATCGCCAAAATCTTATCAGAAATCATAATGCCAATTATGACAAAGAAGATGCATCCCCTAATCCTGTCTTTAAGTTCTTGCGGCGCTTTATGTCTGGAAGTATATATATATATATATATATATTTTTCCTTTTTGATTGCTCACACTATTTATTGTACATTGTTTTGGGTTGATTTTGTTTATGGAGTTTGTGTCTGAGGTGGGTTTTGTTTTGTTTTGTTTTGAGTTGTTCAGCAAAAAGTGATGGAGGGTCTAGAACAAAAGAGGAAGAGAAGGTGTACTCTTGGTTATACACGCTGGCACAGACAGAAAGAGATTTGGTTTTTGAGTATGTTCGATCCACTGAAAGGGGTAAGTATGCATGATCTTTGCTATGTAGCTTTTAACTCAGTATATTACAAATTCTAAGGGTGAAACTCATCTTTAAAAATCGACTTGTAAGGAGAGGTTTTTCATGGGCTTATATTCCCATTTATATTGTTCTATTTAAACCGATATGGGTTTTGGAATTCTAACATCCCACCATGCTTCGTAATCGACATCTGTGACGGCTCGTCATATCCAGTTGGGCGACTACATAGATCATTTCTTCGCGTAGCAACCGTCCTCAAGTTGGCCTATCTACAACAACTGTCATGAAGGGACACCTATATCGATCCCATACTCGACATGGTACGTCCGATCCATAGTTGTTAAGGGTGTGCCTAGGTGTGCGATTAGGCGCACCTCTCATTGAGGCGTCACGAAGCGCGTTGGTGGTGCGCCTCAATGGATCTTTTTTTTTTTTAATTTCAAAAAATAAAACGTGAAATAATAAAAACCCATGTGATATGACTGTTATTTTACTTATTGAGTAGAAAATTGTAGGATAAATTTATGAAATACAATTTATATGAATAATTTCAATTGAGAAATTAACGTAAAAGCTAATAAAAAATGGGGTGCGCCATGCGCATCACTTCGATTAGGCGCGTGCCTGATCTTGTGCCTTACGCCTAGGACTCAGGAGGACCTTAGCGCCTCGATGTGCCTTTCGCCTTTAACAACTATGCTCTGATATGATATTCGGCGTGGTACCCGCTGTCACCAATTGTTATAAATATATGGGTGAAACTCATAATCAACTTGTAAGGAGAGGAAACACGTGAGTTTACATTCTCATTTATTGTTCTATTTAATCCATGTGGAATTTGAGATCGTGAGACCGTAAGATTTTTTTAAGCCAAGAGTGAGACAGAAATGAGGATAATGAATGCAAAATTTGACATGCTTGATGAAATTCTATGCTTCATTCAAGTCCAGAAAACCTCTATATAATATTTGCATATATTGCATAGATGAATGAAATTACTTTTGGATGAAAGCTCTTTTATGTCTAATTTTGGTTATTAAGCAGTCCAACTCTTATAAAACAAAATCTGCATTAGTGTTGACCAACATACATTAATTTGTCTCCTTCTCTTGTTTCTTTTAGAACCAAGCATTATCAAATTCATAAGATATCCCAATTTATTGCTTAGTTAGGAGTTTCCATGAGAATCAAATTGCATTGAGATTCTTGTTATAGATAATCCAAGGGCCTTACTAATATTACTGTCTTAAGTTGTAGGCTTTTAAAATATTTCTTGATCAAAAGACATATTCATAGTCTTTTCACTTGTTAAGTTATTTGTTAATCATATTCTTTTCTGGCTTAGGATTGTCCTTCACCTTTCTCCTTCCCCAGCTGTTTCAATAATGGGTCTATGGCAGCGGCATAGTTAGAGCATCGATTCAGTAGGGACTCTTCATTTTAACAGGGACAAAACAAAATTATCTTATTAACAAACTAGAATTTTCATTAATTTATAAGGCACATTTTAACAAATTTTCAGATTAAGCGAGGGCAGGCCCGACTTACCAATATGTGGCTCCACCACTGGTCTATGGAGAATTTAGTCTATAAATTGGGAGAAAATTTGTCACCTGTGGCAAACCAGGCTATCCAGCCTATATATATTATTTTCCATGTGAGATAACCCTGGTCATCTCCTTTTGCTTTATACAGGCTTGAGCTTCACTGAAGCTGACAGGAGATTTAAAGAAAATGGCCCAAATGTTCCTCTTGAATATACATTTCCAAGCTGGTGGCATTTTCTGTGGAATGCATTTTTCCATCCTTTCAATATCATTCTCATTGTCTTGTCAGCCCTCTCATACCTAGCCAGTGACAGTCTGAATGGATGCATCATGCTGATACTTGTTCTTATTAGCGTTTTCCTTCGTTTCTACCAGGTATTTCTCGCTTAATTTGTTTACTCAAACTAGGATTTTTGCGAGGATGAGCCTTGGTGTAATGATAAGATCACAGGTTCGAGTCGTGTAAATAGCCTATTTGCAAAAAAGCGAATAAGACTGCATACACATTGCCAGAGCCCATGGTGTGGGAAGTCTCGTGCGCTAGGCCATCCTTTAAACCAAGGTTTTGCGTTTCCTTATCTAGAATTTGGCCCTTACAAATCTTTCCTTTACCTTTTTAGGAATATGGCAGTTCAAAAGCGGCTATGAAACTTTCAGAATTTGTAAGATGCCCTGTTAAGGTTCAAAGATGTGCAGGTAGAGTTGTTCAGACAGAACTAATAGTTCAAGTTGATCAAAGAGATGTTGTTCCTGGTGATATTGTTATTTTTGAACCTGGGGATCTTTTTCCTGGTGACGTGAGACTACTTACTTCGAAACATCTAGTAGTAAGGTATAGAAACTCAATACTCTCCTTATTTTATGTATTATGATTTGTTAGTTTGATTCATGCCATTTCTCCATTTTCTTTATGGAAAATTATAGAATAATTTATTCACAGTCTGCTTCTCAAACAGCCAATCCTCTTTAACCGGGGAGTCTTGGACAGCTGAAAAGACAGCGGACATCAGAGAAGGTCATAGAACTCCTTTGTTAGATTTGAAGAATATATGCTTCATGGTAGGTATTCCTATGATCCTGCTTCTTGTGGTGAAAGTTTTATAGCTTTTTCATCAGCGGACTGAAGGTGCATATTTTTATGTTCCACATTGACACATGGCACATTTGCCCATTTTGGCCTTGGTGGGTATTGGTAGGAACTCTAGTGGGGCTCCGATGAACGAGCTTATGTCTGGTTCGGTCTATACGGATTTGTTCTATTGCAAATCATTAATTGCGTAGGAAACCTCCTATTTATGGCTCAAATTGCCTGGGTTCGAGCTATACATAAGAGGTTTCCTATGCAATTAATGATATGTTATAGAACAAATCCGGCCGGGTTGGGCTAGACACAAGCTCTTCCACAGGAACTCCACTAGTGGCGCTAGTGCCCACCGGAACCCAAATCAGTGTGGGGGTGCAAAAATATGCACCTTTACCTACTTTGCCAGGAAACCAGGGCTGGGGGTTGGTCTTAATCTTTGGAACATATTTCAAGATTTGTACCTAAACTTGCCGCACCCCACACCCTATCCTCAGCCCTAGATCTAATGTAAACAACTGAGACATGATACAGATTTGATGATATCTCAGGGCACAAATGTGGTATCAGGTAGTGGAACTGGTTTAGTTGTTTCCACAGGATCCCAGACTTACATGAGCACCGTGTTTTCGACTATAGGAAAGCAGAAACCACCAGATGACTTTGAGAAGGGAATCCGGAGAATATCTTTTGTGCTTATATGTGTTATGCTAATAGTAGCTACCATCATCATAGTGATTGATTATTTCACATCTCAAAATCTGAGTGAGAGCATTCTTTTCGGAATCTCTGTTGCTTGTGCACTCACTCCTCAGATGTTTCCCCTCATTGTTAACACAAGTCTAGCCAAAGGAGCACTTGCAATGGCTAGAGATAGATGTGTTGTCAAAAGCTTAAACGCCATACGAGACATGGGATCAATGTAAGTTCAATTTTACTTTGCTAATGATACAGAATGACCAATTTTGTTAACTCTGCGTTCTGCGAATTCTTTACAGGGATATCCTATGCATAGACAAAACAGGAACGCTCACCATGGACCGTGCAATCATGGTTAATCATCTTGACAGCTGGGGATTTCCAAAAGAAAAGGTCTTATATTTTACATTTCTGAATTCTTTCTTCAAGACAGATCAGAAGTATCCCCTGGACGATGCAATATTGGCGTATGTATATACAAATGGCTACAGGTTCCAGGCATCTAGGTGGAAGAAGCTAGATGAGATCCCTTTTGATTTTATACGAAGAAGAGTTTCAGTTATCTTGGAAACGGAATCAAATACAGAAGACAGAAGCAGCCAATTCCATGGTAGATTCATGGTAACAAAAGGAGCATTAGAAGAAGTAATTAAAGTTTGCTCTTTTGTTGAGCACATAGATAGTGGTTCAATCACAAGTTTCTCTTCAGAAGAGCAGCAGAGGATACAAAATTTGGGAGAAGATGCAAGCAATGAAGGATTAAGGGTCATAGGAGTTGCAGTAAAGAGGCTACTCCCAGTAAGTTCTTTTCATTTTTCCATATCTACTATTTGTTCCACCTCTTTTCCTATTATAACTTTCATGTTCTATTAGTTAGTTTAGCGCAACTGTTAGCAAGACACTACCATTCATGAGTGATTTTTACCCTGTTAGGTTTTAAATATTGGCAAATTCCGTATCAAAATATATCCCACATCCAGTTGAGTAAGATTGCCACGGTAATGGGATTGCATAATTGGTTTCAATGTCAAACACCCGCAGAAGTACTGAATTACATTGCAGTTCTTTACTTACATCAGAGCTTTGTATCATGTTGCAGCAAAAATGTTCTCAAAGCATGGGAGAAGAGGATGCCGTTGAGTCAGACATGGTGTTCCTGGGTCTTATAACATTCTATGACCCTCCTAAAGACACTGCAAAGCAAGCTCTATGGCGGCTAGCTGAAAAGGGAGTAAAAGCAAAAGTGTTAACAGGTGACTCACTCGCCCTGGCCATAAAAATCTGCCAGGAAGTTGGCATCCGAACCACCAATGTGACTACAGGACCAGAACTTGAGCTACTCAGTCAAGAATCCTTCCATGAAACAGTTAAAAAAGCAACAGTACTGGCTAGGCTTACTCCTAGTCAGAAACTCCGCGTAGTACAGTCTTTGCAAACAGTCGGTAAGCACGTTGTTGGGTTCCTGGGAGATGGAATAAACGATTCACTTGCACTGGATGCTGCCAATGTTGGTATATCAGTTGATTCTGGGGCATCAGTTGCTAAAGACTCTGCTGACATTATCTTACTTGAGAAAGATCTCAATGTTCTTGTTGCTGGAGTTGAGCGAGGCCGTGTAACTTTTGGTAACACAATGAAGTACATAAAGATGTCAGTCATTGCTAATCTAGGAGGTGTTCTTTCACTTCTTGTAGCAACCATGTTCCTCCAATCTGAACCACTGACTCCGAAGCAGCTCCTAACACAGAATTTCTTATATAGTGTTAGTCAAATTGCAATACCATGGGACAAAATGGAAAGAGATTATGTAAAAATGCCACAGATATGGTCAGAGAAAGGCTTACCAATGTTCACATTTTGGAATGGTCCTGTGTGCACCCTCTGTGATGTCGCTGTACTTATGTTCCTCTGGTTCTATTATGAGGCTCACAACCAAATGAATGTCGTTTTCTTTCGTTCTGCTTGGTTTGTCGAAGGACTACTAATGCAGACGCTGATTATCCACCTGATCCGGACTGAGAAAATACCTTTCATTCAGGAGGTTGCTTCATGGCCTGTACTTGCTTCTACACTTATAATTTCTGCAATTGGAATTGCAATTCCATTCACTGCAATTGGAAATGTCATGGGATTCACTGTGCTCCCTTTGTCATATCTCGGGTTCTTGCTTCTCCTGTTTATAGGATATTTTACGGTTGGCCAAGTGGTCAAAAGAATTTACATTTTGATTTACAAAAAATGGCTTTAGATCAAGGAATAGTCATTTGAGAAAGAGTTTTTGCAACAGGAAGCTACCAGGAAGATAAAAGTAGAATGAATTTTTCATTTGTAAATTACTGACATTATTGATATTTTCTGTAGATTCTTTTTGCTCTAACTATTACCCTTGCAAATTTGCAGTAACATATGAATGCATTTATTTGAGATGCAATTGAACTTTGAAGAAAAGGACAAAAAAGCCACACTTATATCTTGGTTCCTGAATTTTGGTGTTATTTCTCACAACATACCATGCTGATAAGAGAGAGGCAGTCCGGGCACATTGGATAGTTGGTTACATGAATCTTTTTAATTTTAATTATATTATATTTTATCTGAAATCATTGTTTCATTAAACACAATAAACTTAAAATCTCTTTTTATGAATTCCGTATCATTCTCATTGTCACCCCTATATTATCACTATCACCATTCTGTATATGATATTTGAAATATGTTAAAGTGCGCCATTTTCTCTTCTCTGTAACCAACCAAGCTCACTAACTCTCTTATTTCTAAGGTTTATCACCAATGGCTGCTAAATGGGCATCATCAAACAATCACAAGTTAAGTTATAGGGGTGACAATGAGAATGATATGGTGATGGGTCATTTCTTTTTTTTCAAAAATCCTATATTGGTATTGATTTCATGCAGAATTGTGACCTGCCTCCCCCGTTGAAGGTCTTTTCTGGCCCCGATAAGACGGTGGGCGCCTCATCCAAAGCGGATGATGAAGAGGGTGATGGTGTGTTACATCAGAAGCTGGAGCTTTTGAAGGCATTGAGATTGTCACAAACTCGAGCCAGAGAGGCGGAGAAGAGGGGCTGCCAGTTTGGCAAAGGAGAGGGTTTGTATTTCCAAAGTGTTCTTCCAAGATTCATTACCTGTCAATGGGTGGGATTTGCTTGATCTTCAAGTTTCCAAGTTGCAGTCACAATATCAAGAGGAAGATGATGAGCACGATGGAATTGGGGTGTCATGGTTAGTGGCTTTGGCATTTTGTTTAGGTATTGTGGGGTCAGATTTGCATTTGGTTTCGAAAATTTGTTCTGAATTACTTCATATTGATGCACGTAATCATTTATTGAAAATTGAATTTTGTTTAAGGTTATAACCCTATACTAAATTAAAAACAATAATTTAAGATATGTTCTAATTATTATTTTTATGTATTACCATAAGCACTTTTAAGTCTAACAGCTATAAATCATAGCAAATATAACAATGCAGTAAACAAAATCAACACAATAATTTTGTTAAAAAAATGGAAAACTCGGGTGATTAAAAAATCACTTCGGGTATCTAAGCTACTAGCCAAAATCCACTATAACGAGAAAAACTTACAGTGATGATATAAGACCAATGATAGCAACTTCGCCGACTTTAATACCTTTAGACTGTAATAACCCAAATAACTCATCGAGCTCGCACCAAGCGGTCTTTTTCAGAACCTCTGAAGTCTCTGAGTGGATCAACTCTGCGAACTCACAATGCCAGAACTCTGACTGTCAATCTTACTCCTTTAGAACTCTGAAGGCTTATGAAATTGGGTTAAAGTTGTGTTTTTGTGCTGATGGTTACCAAAGAACAATCTTACCAAAGAAAAGAAGACAATGGAATCAATGAAGTCTTCTAGGTTGATTGTAAGTGTATGAAGGCTCTCTAAATTATGTTTCTTCAACTGGTTAAGATGGCTAAATATTTGTTTATATAGATGGGGCAAATATAGAGTTTTCCTTATGCAAATCTGGCTCAAAACGCATCCAAAATAATCCACTTACGTACGGGTATTCGAACGCCCCTCAAATGCACCTCAAATGTAAAGTTTCTGCCTCCGGGTGTTAGAACGCGCAGATGAACGCAACTCGAACGCACGTCGCAGGCTGGTTTTGAGGTGCAACTTAAAAACTTGTAACTTTCTCGTCCCTTTGCCAAATCATGCGTTCTTTATATGTACGTGATCGTTTTCAAGTATACTTTCCAATGACACTGACCTCATTTCAATTGGCGCTCTAAATATTATGGAATGTCCAAAGAGTGAACGTCGCACCGATATCTCCATCTGATGTTGTCCAAATACTTGTCCAATTGCTCCGAGATCTTCAACCCTCATTACAACTCAATTGAACTTGTTTTATTACGGAAGTTGTCAACACACATGGAACTAACAATCTCCATCTTTGGAATCCTGTGACAAAACTACATAATTGTAGGCACTGCATTTTTACACATAAACCCGATGAAGAGTCTTATTTGGAGACAACTACCTTTTAAGTCACGGAGGTCACGGGAAACGGACGTCGGAAGGGGAAATTCAGAATAAACAAGGTTCACTGTTTTCGTTCGTGCTGCGTTCGTGTTTACGTTCGAACGTCAAACGGATTGCGGGCGTTCGTGCCGCGTTCGAGGAAGCGTTCGAACGGTGTCGGTAAATCTGGTTTTGCTGCTAGCCTCACATCCAGCCCAATTAGCCCCCCAAAGCCCATAAAACACATCCCAACTTAAATAAATAAATATTAATTAAAACATTAACTAAATAATATAATAATTAATTAATTAAATGATTAAATAAAACATATACCAAACATAAAATAAACAATTACCACTTAAACTAAAATCATGCCTAAATTAAACAAATCACACACTAAATCAAAATATAATCATACCAAGTTAAAATCAATCAACCAATTATATTCCCAATCTAATAAGATTATTCCCAAATCTAAAATATTGTATTCCTAATCCAAGCCAATCAAATATTCAACCTTCCCTATCTAGCCAAGATTTGTCCCCCCTCAATCTTTGACTTCCCTTAACCAAACCAAATCAATCCTTTGACTTCCCTTAACCAAACCAAATCAAATCCCTTTCCTTGTCCAGCCCAACCCTTTGCCTATAAAAAGAACCATTCACCAACCTTCTCAACCCTAGTCCCTAGCTAGCTAGTCCCTAACTCATACACAACACACATAAAAATTACAGGAGGAACACACCCAAGGAAACAATAAGCAAAAGATAAAGAGGAAAAGACAGCGAAACCACAAGGAAACAATAGCAAAAGACGGAGAACGACGACTCAAAACAGTAAGACAACGAACGAGAACAGTGAACCAGTGAACCGGGAGAGTTGCGGAGCATCCACCCTTCCGACAATCGTGTACCGTACATCCGAGAGATGATTTAAAAGGTTAGACCTGAGGGTACCTTTTCATTAGTTTATATTCGTTTTTTTATTATTATTATTGCATTCTATTCGCATGAGAGTCGTTTATGGAAGCATGTTGTGGCTTGAATGAAATGGAAGAGTGTCGTCTCTTGTGGTATATAGGATGGAAACCCAGACGTAAATTCCGTAGCCGAATCCGAATGGACGGTAGTGCGGTCTGTACATGGGACACAACTCCACGTACCACTTGAGTAAACGGCACCTTCTCTTGTTTTGTGTTGCTTTTATGTATTTATTTTTGTCATTTAAATTCTGCATGTTGCTTATTTATGCATGACTCAATCGAGCGCATGGGCTTAGTAAGTGGAATGAAAGATCCCATATGGGGAGGGGTTAAAGCCCTTTACCACGATGCTTTGCCGCGCCGATTGATGTGTGTTCGGTTGGATGCAAGACACGTTCAATCGGACATACTTAGAATAATATAATTGTCTTTATGTTTGTATGCATGATGTGATGTGACGCGCATGGGCTTAGTATGTTGGTCTAAAGGTCCTCTCTTTGAGAGATCAAGAGCCCCAAAAGGCCACCTTTACGGCAGTACTTCGCCGCGCCCCTTATTTCGTTGTTTATGTATTGCGTCCCATTTCATGCATCAGTTCTGTTCCCGTTCGAACGCGTTTACGAACGCAACTCGAACACGCATGTATTTTTGCCTTATCATGCATCAGGTCTCATTTCCGTTCGAACGCGTTATCAAACGCCATACGAACGCGAGCATTCTGTTTCATTTCCGTTCGAACGCGTTTACGAACGCTACTCGAACGCGAGCATTCTGTTTCATCTTCGTTCGAACGCGTTTACGAACGCTACTCGAACGTGAGCATTCTATTTCATTTCCGTTCGAACGCGTTTACGAACGCTACACGAACGTGCACACACTGAACTGAGTCTGTCTTATTATATTCATGCATAATTGCCTATTGGTTGATCTTCTTGTGTATTACAATTCATATGCTTATGTCATGATAACATTTGAGTATTATTTCTCGCGGTATATCGGATGGAAACCCAGACGTAAACTCCGTAGCCGATTCCGAATGGACGGTAGTGCGGTCTGTACTTGGGCTACAATTCCACGTACCGCTTGGAAAAGTGCCCATATGTGTGCTTGTATGGTCAATATGTGTGCTTATGTTTTCCTGAATGTGATATGTAAAGTTGTATGTTCGTTGCTATCTTGATATATGTTAAGCATGCAATTTTAAATATGAGATATATGTGAAAATGTACACATAAGTTTTACTTTGCATATGAGAATTTAGAAGCATGATACTCTTGGAAATAAATGTTACTTAAGCTTAGTTAAATTATTACATGAATCCTTTCATTACAAGTGACATAAGTAAGGGACCATTCCGAACCCAACGGTTTGAGGTCTTCCCTTGCGAGGGGTGAGTGCGGCCTTAAATCTTTGTCCCGGTTCACACCGGGTGGCGACTCCATGTTATTTAATCCTTCCCAACTAGGCCGCGAGCCTAGGAACGGCGTCGCCCAGGTCCTGTGTCCCACAATAATACAAAGATTACGGTAAAAGATCCAACAATAAAATAGCCAACTGCCAACCATCAAGACAATGACTTATTACAATATGACACGATCTAATACCTAATCAACAAGTAGTTTTGAAGTCGATGAAGACGCAATGACATCTCAAATAATCTGCGCACCTGAAATAGCCACAAACAACAAGATACATGTAAAAAGCAAATAGAACATAAAAAACAGATAAACCAAAATAAAAAATTCTCTTGCATTAAAAATAAAAATAAATAAATCAACAATCGACACTTACTCCCCATTTTTGTCACGAAATGACAATGGATAAAAATAACATGTCAAAATAGCATATCAAGATACCAATTAAAGACACATGCAAGAGAATATGCAAACTTAACTTACTCCCCCTCACTAACAACTCTACTCAGTTTGCAAAACGAACACACAGGAAATAAAAACTCAGAAATATGCAATAGAAAAAATATGTGATCACATGAAGCACACACAAATACACAATGAGTTAAAAAATAAAAATAAGCCAAAAATGATTCAAAACAGCATTTCAAGAAAGTACAATGATATCCAGTCAGTACTCAGCTGTTTATGACATGAAATAATATACACCACTTTTGGTCATACTAAATAATACAAACATTTATATAACGTAAACACCAAAACATTGCAAGCACTTGCTTGAAAAATAAGTGCACAATGAGTCAAGGCTTAAAACCTTATTTTATGAGCGGGATACAGCCAAAGAAATCTCATCTCATGTCACACCAAGACCACAAATAGGTGTTCAAACCCAGTACCATTAGGACATGAAAATAAGTAACATTGGTTGCATGCTATAATATTCTCCCCCTAAATATGAATAAACTCTTTTGATTGAAGGTTTTTGCCCTTATATTTTCATATTGGCACATCGACTCTTTTGTACTTGAGACTCATTTAATCTGTTTTTTATTTTTATTTTTTAAAAAAGGGATATCATAAGGTCATTTTGTCAAAAGTCACACTATTTAATGAGTTAAGTATGACAGAGATTAGACTGTCAGTCTAAGAACTCATACATACAACCAAACCTCAAGACATAAAAACGTATGTGAAATGCAAACACAATATATACTAAGGGTTTCCATCACACACTCATGCACATATAGCATTAAGAAAAATATAAGCATATTACACATGCATAACCATATATCCTACATACCAATACAACATGCAAATGCTTTTACATGTTTTTTCAAGCCAGAAAATATTTTTGGTTTTTTTTTTTCATTTTTGTATTTTTTTAACATAAAAACAAGAAAAGACAGAATATGGCTTGTCATTATCCAATGGTACGTGGAGTTGTATTCCCGAGTGCAGATCATATTATCATCCATTTGGAATTGACTATGAAATTTATATATGGGTTTCCATCATATATACCAAGGGACATATAACAAAAAAAAATACACACACCCATATGCAATGAAAATAAAAACATGCAGTCGTGCAAAAACATAAAACACACGCACATACTATTGGGGGGAATATGGGACCTCTAGGATCAGATCGATGTCCCGCGCAGCGGAAATGAGTCTAACCTATATATATCAAGCATGAGTGTATTTTTAAATAATTTAATGAAATACTATATTCTATTACGAGTGCATAGGAAAAAACTGGGGCTGAATTGGAGTCCGGAAACTCAAAAAATATGAAAATAATGGGTGTGCGCACTGCCCGCTACAGTGATCACATTGTGTGCATTTTGTGCACCTTTTTTTTTTTGTTTGATTCATTTGTTTAGAACTTAATGATTTCCTTCAGCTCTCTTTCCAGAGAGCTGAAGGAAATAAGGTATTTTACCTTAATTCCTTCCGATCTTTCCTAAACACTTCAAAAACACCAAAAATTAATTTTTAACATCAAAACCAATATCAACACATGTTATAGAATAAAAATCTTGTTTTTTAAAATATCAAATATTTTTACAAAAAATATAAATTTATTCTAAATATACACTTTCGTAAACTTTGAATCCAAAACACAAACCAAACTAGAATACCACAATAAAATGACTCATGAACAATTCTAGTTCACTCAAAGGTGGTCAAGTGATTCTAGAATGATAACCATACCTCCAAGCTTCTATCTAGAGTTCCAAATTCTAATTTAAATTTATGTCCAACACAAATATTTTGTCCCAATCACAAGCAAATTGTGTTTATACTCCAAAGTATCCGTACATAATTAATTAGCCTAATTTCAATAATAAGCTATGTTATTATGTATCTAATACATAATTCATCATTATATGTATCACTAATGATAACTCACTGATGAAAAAAATAGCTCTGGAGAAGATCAAACTTACCTAGCAAGGTTGATTTAAAGATCCAATCTATTTCCCCTTGTTGAAATGTTGTGGAAAACTTCCAAAGTTAACAAAACTTCCAAAGTAACAAGCTTGACTTCAAGATCCAATCTTGATTCCAATGCTAGCAAACTTCACTCTAAGATCCAATCTTGATTTCTCATAGTTGAAATTTTGTAGAGATATTCACAAACTTCTCTAAACAATTCTCTAACTTAGGCTAATTTCTATAACTCTTGTTTGTTTTTAGATTTTTCAAGCTTGATTAAAACCTTGCTCAAGCTTGATATTTATAGCAAAACTTATGCAATTTTTAATTAATAAAAGTTCTAATCAACTTTTATGTGGGCTTAATTTAATTTGTCCAAATATGTATAATTAGGCGTTACTAATGACCTTTGTCTATCACTTTGATTTAATCCAATTAAAGCAAGACAAAGTTTAATTAATGGATTAATTACATGTCTACCACTTTGATTTAGTCCAATTAAATCAAGCCAAATACACCTATTATTATATATTTGTAATTATCAAAATATCCTCATATGGTAGAGATATTTTTGAAATTACGACAAAACCCTTATGTAATTTTGGATTAATCTAATTAATCCAATTGAGTCAAAGTAAATAATTAATGTTATCTAATAACACTTAATTATTTCAGTTTATAATATCAATTATGAACGGCTACCCAAGTGCTCAATGAGTACACTTCATATTGTTGGACTCTCTAAGACTAGACACGTTCGTCATATAAGCCTAGCTTATATGTATACAATTCGACAACCTCCAAATTCACGAAGAACACGAACGACCTTTCTGAACCGTCCAAGTCGAGCTCATCACATATGTTTATCAATCCCTCCGTCATAGCTTATCCGAATTGTGCTTAGGAAACATATATTTCACCGTCAAGTTTCTGAGGCGCACATCTCATGTCGACATGTCCACGATTCTTAACAACTAATCAGAATGCGATCCAACATAGGTGATCGGCTTTGGCGCCAAAGTCTTAAGAATTGTGACTTACTCACATGGATACCTAAACTCCTTATGATACACACACGGGCCGACGTATCCTATCTTGATACGCACTTGATTAACGAGTACATCGGTCCACACCCAATAAACATCTAGCGGTTAGAGCATGAAAGGTCTATGACTTACATGGTATCAAAGTGTGGATGATCACACACAAAATCGATGCTATCATATAGTAAAAGGATCACATATACTACTCGACTCGAGGAGATTCCTATTGACAGTGGTGTGTACTTACAACTATTAGGAATCACTTGTGAGTCATTCAGTATTCATTCCAACGAATACCCACATGTCTATACGACATTCCAAAGCTCATGGTACATCGGGTTGAACCATTAAAAATACAATTCCAATATACGACATGTGTTAGTCTTCTAGGTTATAAGAATTTGATTGTATTCCAAATTCAACGATTATGAATATTTACTTTAATAATATTTTATAATAGTAATAATATCCCAATGTCGAACCACCCAATGTCCAATATTACTAAATGACTATTATAAGGTCGATATCATTTTCAGTATATATATCAATCTAACATGCATAATGACATTACCATTAGTAAGGTTTGAAATGAAAATATAGTTATTTATTAATAAATAATAAAATATAATGTACAATATATTATTCGGATTGGCGCTTCAAACACCAATTTCAACACACACATGCAATGGGGAAACATGAATGCAACATCTAAGAAAAGGTACACCGCAATATATTTTCATCATGCCTGATAAGATCAAGGCATTCAAAAGTTATTAGTGTTGGGGTAAATTTGGAACCCCTAGGGTCAGATCGGTACCCAGCACAGCAGAAGTAGGTCTAACTTATGTATATCTAGCACAAATGTGTTTTAAAATATTTTTATATAAAACTACATTCCGTTTCGAGTTAGTAGGAAAAAATAGGGACCCAAACGAAGTCCAAAAATTCCAGAACGGAGAAAATGAAGTTTCGATATGTTTTAGCTCAGCGTGTCGCGAATGGGGAGCTTGGGCGTCGAGAAGCGCCAAATTGCGAGAGCAATACGCGAGCTGAACATCTCAGTATCACGACGAGGAAGGGTGGGCGTCGCGATTTCACAGGTCTGATGCTCGGTGTCACGACGCTGAGGGGTTAGAGTCGTGAAGCTACCCTATGCAGTGAGCATTTTTCTACTTCAAACTATTACTAAATAATTTTTTCTCCTAATACTTCAAATACACCTAAAATCTAATTTTAGCATCATAACCACCATCAACACATGTTGTACAACTAACATACATGTATTCTAAATACTTATATGCATTTGTTTGAATCAAAACCCAAACCAATTTAGAATTCCACTGTGAAATGTCTCATGAACAATCTAGTTCACCCAAAGGTGGTCAAGTGATTCTATAATGGTAGCCATAACTCTAAGCTTTAATCTAGAATACCCAACTCTTATTAATTGTTCATTGTCCAATATGAACATCTTTGACCTAATTAACAAGCTTATTGTGTTTATACTTCAAATGCATCATAACACAATCTATTAGCCTTATTTCAACTTCAAGCTATGTAATCATGCATCCAATACATAATTCATCACTATATGTCTCACAAATGAGAAACTCACTAATGAAGAACATAGCTTAAGATAAGTTCAAACTTACCTAGTAAGCTTGATGTAAGATCCAATCTACTTCTCATTTGTTGAAATGGTTGAAGAACTTCCAAGGATTAACAAGCTTGACTCCAAGATCCAATCTTGATTCCAATGCAAGTAAGTTTCATTACAAGATCCAAGCTTGATTCATCTTTGCTAAAATTTTTTGTAGAGATCTTCCAAAACTTCTTTAAACACTTCTCTTCTCTAGGCTAATTTCTCCAAGAATTACTTGTATTAGCTTTCTCAAGCTTAATTAAAACCTTCATAAAGCTCGCTATTTATAGAAAAACTTATGCAATTTTTAATTAATAAAAGCTCTAATCAAGTTTTATCCGGGCTTAATCTAATTTGTCTAAATATGTATAATTAGGTGTGACTAATCACTTTCGTCTACCACTTTGATTTAATTAAATTAAATCAAGACAAAGCTTAATTAATGGATTAGTTATATGTCTTCCACTTTGATTTAATCCAATAAAATCAAGCCAAAAAGACCTATAATTACATACTTGTAATTACAATAATATACTCAAATGGTAGAGATAATTATGAAATTACGGTAAAGCCCTTGTGTAAATATTGAATTAATCTAATTAGGTCAAAGTAAATAATCAATGTTATCCAATAACACTTGATTATCTTTATTGATAATTATAATATCGAATATTATCTTTTATCAAAATTAATCGGCTACCCAAGTGCTCAACGAGAAATTCAATTGAGATATGAATTGACAAGAATCAGAGGACGTTTTTAGATCAAATCACTACATTTGTATTTTTTTCTTTGTTTTTCTTTTTCTTTTCCTTTGTCATTTATTTTTATTTTTATTTTTTACTTGTTTATTATTTCTTTTCTTTTTGTAAGTATTGTATTTGTATTTTTAAATTTTAGCATATAGTCTGCATTTAGGTTGCACGAAACACTGGTCTCGATCATCTAGCGGTAGATTAAATAGAGAGTCTTCATCACCTTCATCGTCAGTCAAAATGGCCGAGAACCAAAATGAAAATCTAGTGGATCAGGAAGAAAACGAGTCTCAACATGGCGAACTTAATCATCATAGGATACTCAGACAATTCATGAATCCCATTAGGACATGACCACCCTATTGCATTATTTTTTCCTTTGATGCATCACGTTTCAATTTTAAACCAGGTGTCATCCAATCTTTACCCACATTCCACGTTCTAAAATTAGAAAATCCTTATTAGCACTTAAGGGAATTTCAAGAGGTATGTAACACTTGCACATATCAAAATTACAGCATGAATATAATTCGATTAAAGTCCTTTCCCTTTTTCTTTAAAGGATAAAGCTAAAATTTGGCTGCAAAACCTTGTTCATGATCCATCAGAAAATGAGATGATTTGCAAGAACAGTTTCTGAAAAAATTCTTTCCCCCTCACAGGACAAACTCCTTTAAGGGGAGAATCACAACTTTCACACAAGAATCGAAGGAAACACTTTACCAATATTGGGAGAGATTTAAAGAGATGTTGAATGTTTGTCCACATCACGGGTTTGAAACTTGGAGGCTGGTTGCCTACTTCTACAAGGGTTTAACACCCAAGGTAGACAAGTAGTGGAAATGATGTGTAATGGTGAATTTAAGGACAAAAATCTCGAAGATGCACTATATTACCTAGAACACATAGTAGATAATGCACAAAATGGGACACAATTGGCAATTATGAGTCGTATGTAAAATCACAGTCATCTGGAAGAGGTATGTTTAACCTTAGGGAAGACCATAACCTATATGCTAAATATGCATCTCTAGCTAAAAAAGTCGAGACATTATAAATAAGGAAGAGTGATATTGTCAAGTCAATTCAAGAAGTCAAATGTCATATCTGTAGTTCAAATGAACATGCCACACAAGTTTGTCCAACCTTTCCAGCCCTGCAAGAATGTCTCAATGACCAAGTCAATTCCATAAACACCTTCAAGAGACCAAATCCAAACCATACTCCCAAACCTACAATTCTGGTTGGAGAATTCATCCAAACTTCAATTGGAGGAATGATAACCAAACACAACCATCACAATAACCTCCTCAGGTACACTGGAATTTCCAAAAATCCCAGAATTTTACACCATATGTCCCACCGCCTAGGAAAACCCTTGAGGATCCTTGCATGCATTCATTGAGAAACATGAAGCCATCAATAACTAAACTATGAAAACATTGATTGATTTGAAAGATACTTTCTCTAAAATCACATATGCATTGACTATTAATGAGAAAGTGAAGTTTCTTGCACAACCATAACCAAACCCTAAGAGTCACCAAAACCCTCACGAAGGTAGTTTTGGTAGTCAACATATAGAACAAGTTAAATCTATTATTATTCTTTGCAGTGGTAAGGCCATCCACAGACCTATTCTTGAACCTTGCAAAGATGAAAATAAATCAGATTTAGAGGGTAAGGAAAGGGTTGATGAACCATTATCTATCGTTGATGATAATAATTTTTCTCATGCATCTCCATTTCCTCAAGCATTAAAAATAAAGAAATTGAACCATTCCCCAGAGATATATGAAATATTCAAACATGTAAAGGTCAATATTCATTTGTTAGATGTCATCCAATAAATATCATCTTATGAAAAATTTCTGAAAGACTTGTGCATCGTTAAAAGAAAATATCAGGTAAGAAAGAAAGTTTTTCTAACTGAACAGGTTAGTTTCATTCCATCAACCAATAATGCATTAAAATACAAAGACTATAGTTGTCCAACTATTTCATTTATTAACATAAATAAAAAAATTGAACATGTTTTGCTTCATCTTAGAGCCAATGTCATTTTGCTTCCATTTTCGATTTTCCAATAACTTAACATTGGCGAGTTAAAACCAACCTCAACTACTCTTTTACTTGCCGATAGATCAGTCAAGGAATCGAAAGGAATTATGGAAGACGTGTTATTACAAGTCGATAAATTCATATATCATGTGGATTTTATTATCTTGGAAACACAACCTGTAGCAGAGAGTTACAAACCAGTTCCTGTAATACTTGGTCATCCATTTTTAGCAACGACTAATGCTTTAATTAATTGCAAGAATGGAATCATGAATTTTTCATTTGACAATATGACGTCGGAGCTTAATATTTTTAATATGTACAAACAACCATACGATGAGGACTGTGAAAATAAGAAGATGGAACTAATTGAACCAATTTTGGAAGAACATATTCAGGGGAGTGAATCCGACCCTATGAAAATCTGTACAACTAATTTTCTTAAATTAACTACGCAAATAGATTCGAATATTTCTAATGATTTTTCTTTACTTGATTGATAGCCATAGTGCTAAGTTTTCATCTAGATTTTCAAATTCTAATTTTAAATTTATGTCCAACATAAATATTTTTGCCCAATCACAAGCAAATTGTGTTTATACTTCCAAAGCATCCGTACACAATTAATTAGCCTAATTTCAAAAACAAGCTATGTTATTATGTATATAATACAAAATTCATCATTATATGTCTCTAATGGAAAAAATAGCTATGGAGAAGATCAAACTTACCTAGTAAGGTTAATTCAAAGATCCAATCTACTTCCTATTGTTGAAATGTTGTGGAGAACTTCCAAAATTAACAAGCTTGACTCCAAGATCAAATCTTGATTCCAATGCTAGCAAGCTTCACTCCAAGATCCAATCTTGATTTCTCATAGTTGAAATGTTGTAGAGATCTTCCAAAACTTCTCTAAACACTTCTCTAACTTAGGCTAATTTCTATAACTCTTGTTTGTTTTTAGCTTTTTCAAGCTTGATTAAAACCTTGCTCAAGCTTGATATTTATAGCAAAACTTATGCAATTTTTAATTAATAAAATTTCTAATCAACTTTGATGTGGGCTTAATTTAATTTGTCCAAATATGTATAATTAGGCGTTATTAATGACCTTTGTCTATCACTTTGATTTAATCCAATTAAAGCAAAACAAAGTTTAATTAATGGATTAATTACATGTCTACCACTTTGATTTAGTCAATTAAATCAAGCTGTAGGCATTGCATTTTTGCATATCAGCCCGATGATGAGTCTCGTATGGAGACAACTACTTCTTTAGTCATGAAAGCCGCGGGAAACGAACGTTGGAAGGGTAAAGTTGGAAAATAGAATTTTTGTTGGATTTTATCTGAGTTGTTTAGCTTCGGCTGCTTGTTGGACTTCCGTTTCAAAGCTTACCTAAGGCTCAAAACCCAAACCAAACCCAAACCAAACCCAAAATACCCAAGTCAAACCAAGCCCATGCCCAAGGAGGGGGATTCACGCCCATAGTGCCTTTATTTAGGTATATGCACATTTATCACATGTTAAATCAAATAAAATCCTTACCTAAATAAAAGAAATCAAATCAAATCCCTACCAAATCAAATCCAATCACAAATCCAAATTAGGAGATCTATTCCTTATTAGAAACCAATTAGGAGATTCTTTCCTATTCAAATTAGGAAAGTCTTCTCTCTTTGCCTATAAAAAGAGGCCTTCACCCCCCCATTCAAAAGCTAGCACATATACATCCCTCTCACACGCCTAAAGCACTCTCTTAAGCCTCCATTGCACGCCCAAGCAGCCCCCTGAAGCCTCCATTGCCGCACCTTCAAGATCCAATAGCCTCCATTGCCGCACCTTCCCTCCATCATCAACACCCTTCACGCCCAAGCCCTAAACTTAACCCTCCATTGCCGAGTTCCAGCCCCCATTCACAGCCCTAAAACAACCTCAAATAAACCTTATTCACAGCCCTAAAGTCGCACTAAACACCCTCCAAACACAGCCCCATTCGCAGCCCCAAAACAGTCCCTGAAAACACCCCCACTGCACCTTGAACTGCCGCATCTTCACCTTCTGTTCTGGTCCGTTTTGGCTGCGGCTTTAGCCAGAAAAATAGCCCTAAAATCACCTAGAAAACCCCCCAAAAACCTCCATAAAGTTTCCCTAAAAAATCCCCACAAACGCACCTCCCTAAGCCTTCAAAATCACCCAAAACAGTCCGCTAAACCACCAAGACAGTGACCTGAAACGTAGCAGCGAAACAACAGCGAAACGGACTTGAAACAGCAGCCCGAATAGCAAAACAGCGAGGAAAGACGTTGAGTTGGTGAACTAAAAGAGTAGCAGATCATTCACCCTTCCAACGGACGTGTAACGCCCTTTCTTAGACGACAAAAGAGGTTAGACCTGAGGGCACCTTTCTACTTATCTTCTTTATTGTTGTCTTATTTATTTTGATATATAATTGCATGAGAGTCGTTTGAAGCATGATGTGATTGTTGGATGAGCAGGATATGTGTTCTCTTTTGTGGTATATCGGATGGAAACCCGGACGTAAATTCCATAGCCGACTCCGAATGGACGGTAGTATGGTCTGCACTCGGAATACAATGCCACGTACCACTTAAGATACACGTATCTCGTCTCATCCTAATTTGTATTTGAGCATGTTATAGTCTTTAGGTTATATGTTTATTATTTAAAGCATGGTTTAATTTAGTTTGTTATTTATTTGTTAAAGCATGTTTAGGTTGTTCATTATGCATGTTCTTAGTTTATGATGCGTTTGGGTAATGATTTATACATGTTGATTTAATGGTTCAATATGCTTGTTGTGTTACATTGCGTGAAATTATTTGGATGAAAGCATGTTAGATCTAAGTACCCTTGAGCATGAATGATGAATAGATTCGGTTAGTTTATTGCACAAATTATATCATCACAAGTGACATAAGTAAGGGACCATTCCGAACCCAACGGTTTGAGGTCTTCCCTTGCGAGGGGTGAGTGCGGCCTTAAATCTTTGTCCCGGTTCACACCGGGTGGCGACTCCATGTTATTTCGTACTTCCCAACTAGGCCGCGAGCCTAGAAAAGCGTCGCCCAGGTTCTGTTGTCTACACAAGCCAAATACACCTATTATTATATTTTTGTAATTATCAAAATATCCTCAAATTGTAGAGATATTTTTGAAATTACAACAAAACCCTTATGTAATTTTGGATTAATCTAATTAATCCAATTGAGTCAAAGTAAATAATTAATGTTATCTAATAACACTTAATTATTTCAGTTTATAATATCAAATATTATTGGCTATCCAAATGCGCAACGAGTACATTTCATATTGTTCGACTCTCTAAGTCTAGACATGTTCGTCATATAAGCCTAGCTTATATGTATACAATTTCGCCACGTCCAAATTCGCGAAGAACACGAACGACCTTTCTGAACTGTACAAGTCGAGCTCATCACATATGTTTATCAATCCCTCTGTCATAGCCTATCCGAATTGTGCTTAGGAAACATAGATTTCACCGTCAAGTTTCTAAGGCGCACATCTCATGTTGACATGTCCACGATTCTTTACAACTAATCAGAATACCATTTCTGATATATGCGATCCACCATAGGTGATCAACTTTGGCGCCAAAGTCTTAAGAATTGTGACTTACTCACATGGATACCTAAACTCCTTATGATACCCATACAGACCGACGTATCCTATCTTGATATGCACTTGATTAACGAGTGCATCGGTCCACACCTAATAAACATCTAGCGGTTAGAGCATGAAAGGTATATGACATACATGGTATCAAAGTGTAGAGGATCACACACAAAATCAATGCTATCATATAATCAAAGGATCACATATGCTACTTGACTCGAGGAGATTCTTATTGATAGTGGTGTGTTCATCCGACTATTAGGAATCACCTGTGAGTCGTTCAGTATTCATTCCAACGAATACCCACATGTCTATATGATCTTCCAAAGCTCATGGTACACCAGGTTAAACCATTAGAACTCCAATTCCAATATACGACATGTGTTAGTCTACTAGGTTATAGGAATTTGACTGTATTCTGTTGTGATATTTTATATCGTACCGCAAGTGTACCGTGTCAAGTTTTAGTATAAATGAGTGAAGAGTGTCGAACCCACAGGGATTGCGTTAACTCGCACTAAATACTACAATTGATAATCCTAACTTTATTTAGAAAACAAATAATAAAGATTTTAATAAATAAATATAAAAATAATTATATAGGAGGAACTAATACAATAGAGATTCTATATCCTGATTTCACCTAGCTGTCGCCTATGTATTTGTCATGCCAATTAATCCATGTTCAGGTATATAGTTTATAAGTCAAGACTCCTAAAATATCTACTCACTCTCTCGAGTGCCGAGTGAAAATATCATCAACTACAGACTTCAATATCTCTATAAAAATCTAGTAGTTAACAACTCATTACGCTTTGTGATTCTATGTTAACGACTTCAAAGGAACTACAGATTCTCTCAAACTCTATAAAATCCTAGGTCATATTCTCTAGATACATTCAAAATCATTTCTCTCGAGTGATATATTTCGAACATATATCATCATATTTGTGGCCAGCAAACACAAAGCATTAAACTCAAAAGAATATAAATAAATCAATAAAACTTCATACCAAAATTAGCAAATAATATATGGTTCAAGCATCAGTTACATCATTCTCCAGAATTAAGGAGTTAGTTCATGACTAAAGATAAAAACAATGATAAAAAGTCATGAATCTAATGGAAATCATTAGAGTTCTAAGAAAGAAATAAGATGATAAAACCCGAATTGAATCTCTTCCTCTTCGGATGTCACCGCCTTCGTCTCCTCTTGTTGCTCTTCAATCATTCTCCTTGGATCTCTAAAAATATGTGTTTCTGTGTTTTATGCTGTGTATTAGCCTCTCTTTTGAGTTTGGACGAACTAATGTATTTATAATAGAGCCTTGGTGTCATTGGGTATCTTAAAACCCTAAAAATCACTTTCTGGAACGCGTGTTGTTTTTGTCTTTCCCGCAGCGCCGCGGCCCCTGGGCATGGGGCCACAACGCCAAAGCCTCTGGAATGTGTATGTGAATGTTTTGCTTGCAGGCGCCTGGACTTGGGCGTCACGGCGCCAATCTCTCGACCTTTCAGTATGGAGCGCGTAAGCTTGCAGGCACTGCGGCGCCTGGTCTTTGGCGCCTCAGCGCCAGTGATAATTTCTCACTGGTTCATGCGTTCTGTTTCCTGTTGCTCCCGCGCGCGTCCTATGCTTCCGAAAGTTCACAAAACACTCGTATTTACTCCATTATTGATGTTTTAATGCTTTTTACAAATAAGACATAAAAAAAACTAAAAATACATTAAATGACTCGAAACATAACAAAATAATATGCTAAGGATACCAGAATAAGTGGGTATAAACCGCACTTATCAAACACCCCCGAACTTAAGATTTTGCTAGTCCCGAGCAAAAAGGAAAAATAAAACTAAATATAAATAAAAATAACTAAGTCACTTTCGTAGGGATCACGATTGCATTTAGCGTATGCAACACGCCTTTAAACCCCTAGGCGGCCCTAGTGGACGAGTTATAGTCTCGTGAGGGCTTACAACGACGATACCCACAAACGTCATTCACACACAATTATGAAAAAATATAAAAATAATAGTAAATAAAATAAAATAATCCCGATAGTTATGCACAAAATTATCCTCAAAGAAAGCTTATAAATGAAATTAGAGAACCTTCAAAGTACGCAATGCGACTCGAATCCAAATTCTTGAGTAAATCATCTAAGCTAGACTCACAGTATGTGTGTGTAAAAGTTCAGTCACAGCTTGATCCTAAGTAAGCCAACTTAATGATTTCGTTTAAAAATTGAGATCGATGGGTCAAACCAACCTAAATATCTCAATTATGCTCAGTAATTGCCTTATTTTGTGCTCAGTATGATATGATTTTTCTTGTCTCTTTTTGCATTTTTTTTGAACTTTTTTTTTTCAACTCACCTACCATTTAAGGTAGCATTTCTCCTCATGGTGGTCCTAATACTCGCCAATGGGTAGCTTCACGCTTATCGGTTATAGGTGGTTTATTTTCTTTCTTTAGAGATTTTTTTTTCTTTTATTTCTATCCATACCATACATCATAACACTAGCAAATCAAGATAAATATCTAAACAAATGGTCATTCATCGACATACAATTTCTTCAACTAGTCACCTTGTCAACTACTTAAGTTTTCACTGCTAAAAACCTATAATTGAGTGCTTACGAGTCAAACATAGATCAACTACTCAAGACATCAGATAAAAGTAAATTGAGCACTTATCATTTCTAAAATTTCACTCATAAACAAAAAAAAAATTCATCATAGGATTTATGCTTTACTATCAGACATAAAAACAAAAATAATTTTTTTTAACTAAACTATCAGGAATTAAACTACCAGGAATTATCACTACATGCACACACCCCCAAACTTAAAACTTACATTGTCCTCAATGTAAGATGAATATAAATAAACCAGATTAAGGAACAACACTACCGTGCATGGAGTTGATCAGGCTCCTGCTGGTCAGAATTTGGTTGCACGGGCTTTGTGTGTCTCGTGCTAACTGCATAAATGGCATGCAAAACGAATAAATAAACAATAGCACACAATGAAAATAAAAATTAAAAATAAAGAAAATAATAATAAAATAAATGCAAGGGTTGCCTCCCTGCTAGCGCTAAGTTTAACGTCTTCAGCCAGACGCAACCACCCAGTTTAACTTACATTGTCTACCTAATGAATATACGTAGGCGAGAACGTGCCAAAGTTATGAGCTGAAATATATTCATTGGGTTACCTTTCATTATTATGTTATGATTTGATTATCACATGTTTTGTATTCTATTTGGGGATTACAATTTTTCATGAAATAGTGGGAGGGGCATTTTTAGATTAAAAATCCATGAACTATTTAATGCTTTATGATATAATATGAAACTATTTTTTATCTGCTAACCGTTGATTCATTGTCTATTTGATAGATTTGCGATGTCGGCACCTTCGACCAATTCTTTTGCTCGTATGCTTGATACGAATAAGCCTAAGGGCGCCGAGAACTTTGCGGATAGGGATATGGATTTGAGGATTGTCCTCGGATTCGAGAAGTCGTGATACATTTTGGAGGGTCCATTACCGCTTGCTATATCTCCGGATTCATCGCCTGAAGAGATGAAGACTTTCCGTAAATGGAAAGATGATGATTTAAGAGTTAAATCATTCATTCTCAGTTCTCTTTCTTCTGAATTGAAGAGGCAAAACTTTGAAATGCATGATGCATATAGTATTATGACCAACTTCGCGAATCATTCATGAATCAGAAACAGGTCGTGGTTCATAGAGTTACAATGGAACTGTTCCATTCTAAACTTGATGAAGGGCAGACTGTGAGCCCGCATGTGCTTCATTTGATCGAGTAATTAAGGCGCCAAGATTTCCCTCTCAATGATACTCTAGGACAAAGTGTCATACTCGGTTTCCTCCCGGTGTCATATCGCCAGTTCGTCATGTACTTCAAGATAAATAGGATTCACGCTTTTACCGTGAGTTGCATAGGATGCTTCTCACAGCAGAAGAAGATTTAAATAATGGAGTTGTGACTCGCCTTCCGAAACCTACTTCACTTTCCGCTTCTTCCCAATTCAAGTCGAAGAAGAAGAATAATAAAGGAAAGAAGAAGAAAGGCTTCAATGTTCCTCCGTAGGCTAAGGTAGCGAAGCCCAAGAGAGCTTCTGAAGATAAGTTCCATCATTGTTAGAAAGTCGAGCACTAGAAAAGAAACTGTCCGGACTAACTCGCACAGATAAGGAGGGAAAGAACATTGACATCAAGTACTTTTATTTTTCCTATTATTGATATCTCATTGGCTTGTGAAGCTATGCGATCTAATTGGATTTTAGATTCTGCTTGTCCTATTCACATATGCAATACGTTGCAGGTGCTGACGGAAAGTAGACGGCTGAAATCTGGGGAGATGCAGTTGCGATTCGGGAGTGGAGACTCTCTGGGTGCGGTTGCAGTGGGCATATGTGAGATTCCCTTACCCAGTGGGAGACTTTTGTTAAATGAATGCTTATTTGTGCCAGGATGTGTGGCGAACATTATGTCTCTTTTTATATTAGATACTGAAGGATATAATGTAAATATTAAGAATCGTTCTTTATATTTATATGATAGAAATAATATTCAGATCCTTTGTTGTCCAAACGAGCATGGTCATTACATATTGCGTACCTCACAAGATATCTTTAATACTGAAATTAATAAACGTAAACAATCTGATATAAATAATACTAAACTCTGGCATATGAGGTTGGATCATATAGGCGTGAAACGCCTAACCCAGTTGGTTAGGAATGGTTTGATACATGATCTCACCATTGAACCTTATCCAACTTGCAAATCTTATATTCGGGATAAAATGACCAAATTCCCATTTTCGGGTGTTGGACACCGAGCCACTGACTTATTGGAACTCATACATTCTGATGTATGTGGTTTCATGAGTCAGACTGCACACAGTGGTTTTTCATACTTCATCAAATATACCTGATAAGTGTGGTTTATACCCACTTATTACGGCATTTTTAGCTTACTGTTTTGTTATATTTCGAGATATTTGAATATCATTTATAGTTTATTTTCTGTTTTAATTTGTAGGAGCATTAATACATGGATCCTGGAATATTTACAAGTGTTTTAGGAAGTTTCGGGAACACATGACGAGTACAGGAGCTTAGGCGCCATGGCACCACAAACCCCATACAAATTCCAGAGGAATAGGCGCCAAGGCGCCCATTATCAGCAAAGGCGCCAAGGCGCCATTACCATTATTATAAATGGCGCCAAGGCGCCATCATGATTATTATTAAGGGCGCATTGGCGCCTCAACATCAAAGGACAATGGCGCCTTGGCACTAGTTGAATTAAATGTAAAGGAGCCATGGCGCCCACAAGTTAGCAGAGTCCAATACATTTTCCCGAGGATTCAGCGCTATGGCGCCCACTTACGGAGCTGTAGCGCTGCGATACCTACGCGCTCCAGGAAAGTGATTTTAGGGTTTCCAATATCCCTAATGATACCCAATGACTCCCAGACTCCACTATAAATATAACAGTTCGTCCAGAATTAAAGAGGAGGCTAATACACTGCACAAAACACATAATTAAATATTTTTAGAGATCCAAAGAGTGGATTGAAGAGCGACAAGAGGAGATTAAGGCGGTGACGTCCGGAGAGGAAGAGATTCAATTCAGGTTTTATCTTCTTATTTCGTTCTTAGAACTCTAATGATTTCCATTAGATTCATGACTTATTATTCATTGTTTTATTTTATTGTCATGAACTAACTCCTTAATTCTGGAGAATGATGTAACTAATGCTTGAACCTTGTATTGTGTTTGTCAATTTTGTTATGAAGTTTTATTGATTTATTTATATTCTTTTGAGTTTAATGCTTATTGATTGTTGGCCACAATTTATGATGATGAATGTTTATAATCTATCACTCGAGAGAGGGGATTTTGAATAGATCTAGAGAATATAACCTAGGATTTTATAGAGTTCGAGAGAATCTGTAGTCCTTTGAAGTCGTTAATATAGAATCACAAATCGTAATGAGTTGTTGACTATTGGATTTTTATAGAGATATCGAAGTCTGTAGTTGATGATATTTTTACTCGGCACTCGAGAGAAGGAGTGAATATTTTAGGAGTCTTGACTTATAAACAATATAACTGAACATGGATTAATTGGCATAACAAATACATAGGTGACAGCTAGGTGAAATCAGGATCCAGAATCTCTATCGTATTAGTTCCTCCTATTTTATTATTTTTATATTTTATTTATTTATTAAAAATCTTTATTATTTATCATCTAAATAAAGTTAGGATTATCAATTGTAGTACTTAATGCGAGTTAACGCAATCCCTGTGGGTTCGACACTCTTTCACTGATTTATACTAAAACTTGACACCGTACACTTGCGGTACGATATAAAATATCACAACAATACCGATGATCTGTCACAGTATAATTATGTTTATCTGATGAGATATAAATAGGAAACCTTTGAAAAGTTCAAAGAATTTCGAAATGAAGTAGAAAAATAGTCTGGTCAATATATTAAATGCCTTCGATCTGATCGAGGCGGTGAATATATGAGTGGATAGTTCACTGATTATTTAAAGGAGAATGAGATTCTCGCTCAATATACTCCTCCGGGCACTCCGCAACACAATGTAATGTCAGAGAAGAGAAACCAGACTTTATTGGATATGGTCTGATCAATGTTGAGTTATACATATTTGCCATATTACTTATGGGGTTATGCTCTTTTAACTGCCGCACATCTTTTGAATAAGATTCCTTCTAAAGCTGCTCCTACGACTCCGTATAAGATATAGACCGGTAGGAAACCAAATCTTAGTTATATTAAGATTTAGGGGTGTCCTGCATACGTCAGGATGGCTCAACAAAATAAGCTTTTACCTCGAGGGTAGAAGTTTAGGTTTGTTGGATATTCTTCAAATACGAAAGGATATTTATTCTATGATACCGAGCATTAAAATGTATTCGTAGCTCGCTTCGTAAAATTTCTAGAGATAGAATTTTTGTTTGAAGGTGGTGATCATAGACAGGTTGAACTTGATGAAGTACAACCTGGAACCAACGAACTAACGGAGGAACTTGAAGTTAAAGAAGATGGAGAACCTTCAACACACACACTTCGTTGGTCACAAAGGGTATCTAGACCTCCTGAACGCTTGTATTTGATACAAGAAAAAAGTCTCAATGTTCTTTTAGTTGAAGAAACTGACCTTTTTACCTATAGAGAATCGATATTGGATATCAACTCCGTGAAGTGGCAAGACGCCATGAAATCTGAGATGAACTCAATGTATGAAAATCAAGTTTGGAACTTGGTTTCGCTTCCCGAAATAATTATTCCTATCGGTTGTAAATGGATTTACAAGAGGAAGCGCGGGCCCGATGGAAAGGTTGAAACCTTTAAGGCCCGATTGGTAGCTAGAGGTTACTCGCAACGACCTGGTGTCGACTATGATGAAACTTTTTCGCCAGTTGCGATGCTAAAGTCTATAAGGATTTTGTTGTCAATTGTCGCTTATCATGATTACGAGATTTGGCAAATGGATGTCAAAACGGCTTTTTTAAATGGATTTCTTGATGAAGAAATCTATATGGAATAGCCGTAGGGTTTTGCATCCAACGAGAACTCAGACATGATATACAAGCTGAAGAAGTTCATTTATGGACTTAAACAGGCTTCACGAAGTTGGAATCTTCGATTCGACGAGATAATCAAATTGTCCATTTTTCTCAAGAATTCAGAAGAATCCTGCATTTATAAGAAGGCCAGTGGGAGTATGGTGATATTTTTAATTCTCTATGTTGACGACATCTTTATCATTGGGAATGATATCGGGATGATGCAAGGCTTCAGAGCATACCTCTGTAAGAATTTATCCACGAAGGACCTGGGTGAAACTTCTTATGTCTTAGGCATAAAACTCTATATAGATAGAGAAAGGAAGCTTATTGAGTTATCTCAATCAACGTACATAGATAAGATCTTAGAACAGTATAATTTTGGTAACTGTAAGAAAACAAACATACCATTCAAGCATGGCTTACATCTTTCGAAGAAGATGTGTCTGCAAACAGAAGATGAGAAGATTAGAATGTCTAATCAGCCTTATATTTCGTGTTTGGGCAACATCATGTATGCCATGTTATGTACTAGGCCTGATATCAGCTTCGCAGTTAGTGTGACCAACAGATATCAGTCCAATCCAGGAAATGACCATTGAATGACCATTAAACATATCCTCAAGTATCTCAAAGGTACTAAGGATAAGTTTATTATTTATGCAGGAAGCGAACTGCAAGTTAATGGGTATACGGATTCCGATTTCCAATCGGATCCTGATGATAGAAAGTCTATATCAGGATTTATGTTTACCCTTAATGGAGGTGCAGTTTTTTGGAAGAGTTCCAAACAGGGGTCGACTGCTGATTCCACCACAGAGGCGAAATATATTACAGCTTCTAAAACTACAAAGGAAGCTGTATGGATTAGGAACTTTATCATAAAATTGGGAATAGTCCCAAGTATCGAGAATCCGATTCCATTATACTGTGATAATACTGGAGCCATTGCGCAAGTAAAAGAACCAAGGGCGCATCAGAAGTCGAAGCATGTGGAACGAAAGTACCACATCATGCGAGAGATTGTGTCGCGATAGGATATTATCATGTGCAAGGTACCGAGTGAAGATAATGTAGCAGACCCGCTTATCAAGGCCATACATATGAAGTTATTTGATAAAAATGTGGAGTCGATGGGTATTAGATACAATCGATATCGACACTAGAGTAAGTGGGATATTTTGTTAGGGTTGGTGCTCTGAGCGCCAATTTTATTATGTATTTCCATGTAAATACTAATGTAATATTTTATTATGATAAAATAAACAGTTTCTTTTATGTAATATCCTCTTTTATATGGTAAATACGTAACATACCTTAGAATGATTAGTTATGATACTGTTGCAAAAGCGTCGCAACTGACATTGAGTTGTATCATGATGTTGTCATTCTTAGACAGTTCCTGGTCAAGGTTTACACTACTTGGTCAGTAAAGTAAACCCGTTGAGACTGGTACATGTCGTATATTGGAATCTTGGATTCTGATAGTTTCTCAATGAACAATGAGTATTGGAGATTTCTATAGACGTGTAGGTATTTATAGCGGATAAACACTGAACGACTCACCGAAGATTCTTAATCGATAGTACACCAACGTCAATAAGAATCTTCTCGGGTTGAGTGAGCATAGTGATTCTTTGACTTGAGATACCACTATGGATATATATGAGTTATCCTCCACACTTAGATGGCAGCCACGTTACCGATCTATTTAGATCAGACCTCCGTATGTTCGTTGGGTGTGGACTGATGCTCAAGATATCCTATGTGTATCAAGAAAGGATTCATCAGTTCTGTGTACAGAGCATATATATTCAATATGGAATTAGCAATATGTTAAATCCATGGGCCCATGGTACACTGTAGAAATTAGTTCTAAGTGTTATTAATGGATTGCTAATAGAAACGTCGACGTGATTATATCTATAGAGATTTGACGTTTATATCTATATCTCTGGAATAATCCGGATATCTGTGACGGAGGGATTATATGTATGCTATGACATCGACCTGTATGGTTCAGAGAGTTTATCCGTGTTCGTCATAATTTACGGGTAGATGAATTATGGACACGAAATTTGATTTCGTGATGGATATGCATGAACTTAGAGAGTCTCACTAATGAAATATACTCGTAGAGCACTATGGCAACTTTTATGAATAATACTGATTATTTATAAGTCGTTTAACGGTTAAACAAAAAATACTTGCGAATGGACTTAATGATAATTTTCTAATTAATGTGTCTTTGTTTTTAATAATTGATATTATTAAATACACATTAATTAATTGTCAAATTATGATATTTGACATATATAATTAATATATGTATTTGAGATATTTAATATTAATATAATACATATATTTAAGATATTTATATTTAATTGTTTAATTATTTAATTGTTAAATAATTAAATTAATTAATATGAGAAATATCTTAAAGTAATGATTTTACTTTTAAATGGCTTGATTCTATAGGTCCATTTGTTAGTTTACTTTATATAAGATAAATGTTATATTTTATTCAAGTAAACTTGTTCCAATTAAAATCAAACAAATTGAAAATGCTTATTAATTTTTTCTTTATGGCTCACAGCAATGGAGAAAAAAATATATAAGTTTTTGTTTCAATTTTTCTTTGATTACACAAGTTGCAAAAATAAATTACAAAGCAAGTTTGAGAGAAAATAAGAAAAACAAATGAAATTCATCAATCAAACTCTTGGATTTTGTAAGTAATCTCCAACTTTCTTCAACTATGAAATTATTTTCATGTATCTAGGCTTCAATTTGTGATGCTTAGAATTTTCTCTACTGGGGGTGTATTCAATTGAGATTTTAAAAGATTTTTTTGGGTTAAATAAGTCTTGTGGTATTCAATTAAGATTTTTAAATAATCTAAAAAGTCTTGTGGTATTCAATTAAGACTATTAAGATTTTTTAAAGAGTGTATCCAAATCTAGTGATATTCAATCAGGACTTTAAACAAGTAATAGAAAGTGTGATTGTGTGAGATTTTTTAGTGAGAATTATAAATATCAAACTCTATAAAAAAATCCAACCCTAACCCATGAGACTTTTTACATAAGATTTTTTTGATTGTTAGAAAACAGAAGATGAACATACATGTTATTACGTCTTTTTCTAATTAGGGTTGTGGTGTGAAAGAAATTAGTATTCAGATCCTCATCTTTAAGCCAGAGGATTCTGGACTTTTGTTTCCAAAATGCTTCCTCTTGATCAAGCGTGGACTCCAACTCATTGGACAGCTTCTACTCCAGATCAATAAGGAAATGGTTCTTCTTAATGCAAAGAGCTTTTTGAATACCAGCTAGCCGAGCCATATCAAGTTACGTTTCTTCTTAAACAAGCAACAAAATGCTCACTGTTCCAACTGTTCAGGAATTCCTTGATTTGATCGCACTTATTCAGCAAATGACTAGACAAATTCTGCTAATAATCTTTGACCATCTTAGGGAATCCATCTTGATAGAACCACATATATTCAAATCTAAGGGAGATGGTGGCTTTTCAAACGAATAAGGAGGGGGCATGATCTAAAATAAATATGGGGAGGTGATGGATGTGGGCTTCTGGGAACATATTTCTCCGGTGAATAGTGGCTACACATCTATGTAATGGTTGAGGCATCCCACCTAACCATGATAGAAATTATAGCATTGTAGGGGTGACCTGGATGAGAATGGCCCAAGAAAAGAATGTCTCATTGAACTAGATAGACATTACTCATAATTTGATTAAAAGTTGGCTGATTAGTAGCATAAAAGTAAAAAAAAAAATTGATATGTGGTCCTTTCAAATCTTTTAAATTCTTATGATATAAATCTTTTAAAATCCAATAAGTAAAAAATCCTGATTAAAAAAACTGTAACAAAATCTTATAAGTCATTACATTCTTAAATAGTCTTTTAAAATCCACTGAACTTATTTATCCATAAATAATCTTTTAAAATCTCAATTGAATACACCCCATAAGTATGTAATTTAAATGGTTGTGAACTTGTTTGAAAGATGAGCATTTATGTTATTAAAGATTGAATGAAATTAGTTCATTTATACTCTTTTAGCCATTTGATGGTGATGTTGTCATTCTAGAGTTTCTTAGCCACTCATAAATGACCTACAATTGTTCTTGAGTTGTTTTATGATGGTGAGACTTGTTTGGTGTAATAAGAATTGGATTAAAGTGTTGAATTTGTTTAATCTATCAATTTGTGGAAATTATTAAATTAGGGTTCATAACCCTTTCCAAATTTGAGGCTTTTCATATATGTGATGTAATTTGATGTATATATGATGTATATTAAATTTGGGATTGATTGGATTTGATCTTGACATGTTTTGAACCACAAATGACCAAATTGTAAATCCTAGAAATTATAGGGGCTGTTCGGCAATTGTAAAAAAATTTGGAATTTTTATTGCATTTTGTATTTTCATGTATTAGACATGTATAAATCATTTTGGGATTGATTTATGATCAATTAAATATGTATTTGACAATTTTAAGGACCAAAATGATCAAAATACAAAATTAGGGGCAAATTTAGCAATTAAAGGAAATTTGATTTCTTGGATTAAAATTGATCTAAGAAAAAAAAATTGAAATCGGAAAATTCTGATTTTCCGCATTCCGCTGCGCTAACCCGGTAATTCCCTATAAAACCCCAAACAATAAAATCATCAAGCACCGTGACGAAAACAGATTTTCAATTTTACAGTTTAAAAACATCAAAATTATTTTCTGCGCCGAGACAGAAACATATCATCAAGCATATCGACGGAAACATATCGATAAATCATAAAACATGAAAATATGAATCAAGTGTCGAGGCAGAAACAAATCCTTTATTCTTTATTGTCAAAAATAAAATATCAAAAATCTTTCTTTCTTTCTTTTTTTCTTTCCTTTTTCTTTTCAAAACACATTTATGCCAAAAATCAAATACCAAGTTCTCAAAACATAATTCAAAATATCGAAGTAGAAAAATTGTTCACCATTCAGACTATCAACATCATAGCATAACTCGTACCTCAAATCAAATTGAATTCACATCACATACATATTCATATACCTATAATAACGACATACTTTTAAATTAGTATACATATATACATACATATATTCATAGCATACAAACATGTACCGATAATCCGAATCATCCATATCAATCAAAATCATTGCATACCATACCATATACCAAAAATCAAATCAAGTTTCAAACATAAGACCTATATAGTCTATACGTAGCAGAAAACTTACTCAGATGATCGGATACCTTGTAGCTGCAGTAAACGACACCTAAACCTTTGCTTTGATACCACAACTGTAACACCCCGCCAGAGGCAATGTGCTACCAGCAGGAGATATGATTGACCCATCTCCAAAAGCCTCTAAATTTAAAGAAAATCGGGCACGATGTATCCTAAATCTGGACAACCTGAAAAAATTCCAGCATCAAAACGAAACCTGAAATAGATATCATATGTCAAAAGAACCTCTGGTCCACACAAAACACATCAAAATCAACACCTAAGGGATCCATGCCCACATCTTCTATTAACACTCAATGGCTCTGTACCCACAACATCATAAGCAATCAAAATATTTACTTAATATATACAAAAAACATACTCAGCACGACAAATAAAATATTAAACACAAATTCTAGACCTCTAAAACTTTTCCCATGACACTTGCGAGGGTGATTGCAACTTGGGTGATTCACGTCTCGAGCATAGCTTCCAAAGATGATGTGGTTGACCTTTCTGTAGCCAACCTGCAAAACTACAAACTGGTTTGGTGTGAGTTATAAAACTCAGTAAGTAACCATGTTAGTACTACAAACAGAAAAAACAAGTCAATCACATAAGAAGTTTTTCAAAATTATCAAGTTATTACGAGTTTAGAATTATCACATTTCTATTATCCTTTATACTTTACCCATGTCAAATTTTCATATTTACATATTTACATGTTGTCAATATAATGGCAAGACATTCAAAACACAAAAAGCATGAATTTGAAATCACAAAGCACATCATATAACTTCGAAACCATTTCAATCACATGAAACATGTAGTCACATATTTATGTTTGTCACAAGTAAACATCTTTGAAATATCATCAAATCGGTAAATATAACAAATTTTCTTCTATTCGATTACAAACTATCTTTAATACCAAAACAAACTTACTTCAATACCAAAACAATCTTTCTTTAACCACGATAACCTTACAATAGCTTAACACTCGGGGTTCATATGCATTCACATATACCGTAACACACTTATCATATATACATGCAAATATAATATCAGAATTCTTACACATATACGTACATACTAATACAACTTAGCAAACACGATTTATAACATATGATATTCACATCGGTTTTCAAATCATTCATTTATTTCACATAAACATACACTATCCATATATGTTACGAGTTCTATCATACACATATATACACTCAAACATACACACAATCATCTTTCAACCAACCACGAAGCACACATAACAACCAATAAATCAAAGATCACATCATCAAATAATACATACATGCGTACCTATCACATAATAGAAACTCATCACACTATTTCTCATACACAAGCATATACACGACAAACACTCCGAGTCATCATCCAACTACTGATATACATACATATGTTTCTATATACGTTACTACGAATTCAAATGCTTTAACTTTAGCCATCTTCATGTATTTCACTTGTCGATCAAACATACTCAGAATTTCTATCTGGAAATGTTAAAATATTAAAATATAAACTTATCAATTATACTTATCCATTTAGGAGGAACTTAGCTTATACTCTTTTTATATCGCACTTAACCAATCTAACTGTTATACCGATAATCGCATGATTCAATAATAAACTAATTGACAAAACGTTCTGACACATATGCTCGCATAAATTCAAGAATCATACTTATTCCATTTACCGATTCTGTATACTCAAAATATACATATCCCCTCATCACATGTATATACGAATAAGTGTACATACACTTATACATGTGCTTATACATATACTTATACATACACATACACATACACATTGACATACATGTATATATATCATTACCGATTAATATACTTGCATACATCCATACATACCCATAAACAAAGTTCGAGATTTCGCATGGTTAGGATAATCGACCACCACATGTATGGATTTTTGTTATTGATATGAAGTGAGCTATGAGATAATCGACCTCCCTTTATCCACGTCGCGGCGCCGCAGCGCCAGAATGTTGGCGCCGCGACGCCAAATCCTCGACATTTTGTATGGAACGCCCTTGGCGCCGCAGCGCCAGTAGGTTGGAGCTGTGACGCCAGCCTTGACTTCTGATTGACTTGATTTCCTTCTTCTCTGCTTTCTTTGTGTGCTTCAGTCGCATCCATCAGCTCTCAAAGCTCGAATATTACTCCTGAATCCATGCTTTTAATGCTTCCTATTAACAAAACACCAAACAACTCCAAAAATACATTAAACTACATGGAATCTAACAAAATAATAAGTTGCGGATGCAAGAATGAGTGTGTAGAATTCACACTTATCACATTTACAGTAGGAGTCATCTGTTGGACACGAGGAAGCACAACTCATACAACCGCTGATACTTGGGTTCTTAAGGAATGCCCAATTATAACAGGTAAAGCCTATAATTTTTCTCATATTTAACTTTAAATCACACTTTTATCACCTATACCTATTATATTAAACTTTTCTAATTCTTTTATTTTATTTTTAATGTCTAATGGCCAATTTTCACATTCACTACAATTCATTTCTATTTTTATTATGTCTTATATTTCTGATTCTGATAATTCTTCTAATAATTTTAAATCTCTATTCTCTAATTTTTTTTCTTCTTCTAAAACTGAATCAAAATATTCTAATTTAGATTCTTTATCTACAACTATCGCTTTCTTTTCATATGGTATAATATTCGTTTCATATGTAGGTTGTATAAATGTTGACTTTTTCTCCAATTTCATGTATTACACATTTACTAGCTTATGTGTCTATCTATGTCTTAGTTTGTATTATTTCTTACTTAAATAATATTTCTATGTCTATATTTTATTAATTCACTTCCTACTCTATTGATTTCATTGTTTAAAATATTTAGATGTTTGTTTTTATTTTCTGAATATTCTGGTTTAATATGTCGTATTTTTTTAATATGTCTTATTTTACCACATAAACAATATTTATAATTTTTCCCTTCCTTTCTTTTATATACACGTTTACCAATTTTTAAAAGCTTTTTTAACCTTATGTTTATTGTCCTTATATTATTAAAATTTTCTTCTATTATATTTATTAAATTTTTGATAATGTTTATATTTATGTTTTTTATGTTTTCTAAAATTTTTACTACGTCCTAATGTTGGTACTACTTACATATCTATACACATTCTACTGAATTGTTCTTGAATTTGACTTCTATCTTTTTCTTATTTCCTTAATTCTACCTCTACAAAATTCTATAATTGGTAATAATGTAGCACGATTTAGCTTCAAACCAAGTAATTAATTCTCCATTATATTTTTCTCCTATTTTACCCGTAATATATTTACAAATTTCATTAATGATTCCTAATCAAAAGGTTTGCCTATTTGACTCCAATATTGATAAAATAAATTAACAAAATTGTCAAATTATTGTAAATCACAAAATTTTAATTGTTCTAAACTTTTAATGGCTTTAATTTATTTAAGAACATAATCTTTCATCTAATACTATTCCTAAAACTAATTTACTAATTAAATCTATAAAGCTAATTACAGTTATATTAGTATCAAAACTGTTTAATTCTTCTATATTATCCTTTTTCATCCATTCTCTCAGACTTAAATAAATTTGTTTCTCACTAAATCCTAAAGTACTTTCTAAATATGTAATTTGTAATAACTGTTAATGCTTCCATTAAATGTTTAAGTAAATTTCCTTCTCATTCACAAATTACATTGTTGATGGTGATTTTGTTACCAAGTATTTGAACAGTACGCCAATGGTAGAGAATAAATTTCTCTTTTTGGGAGGATGAATGATTGAGGGTATTAGTCACTCTTCGACCAGGCATAGAGTTTGGACCCGATTCCTCGAATCTGACCGACCAGAGGACACATCATGGTGCAGGTTTCAGAGACCGACAACATCAGAGCCGAGACCGACCACTTCAGACCGGTAGCTCAGATCGGTCATATCCTTCCTCCTAGATCGGGAGATTGAGCTCGGATATCTCAGGTCAGGTCGGAAGAAGTAAGAATAGTTCGGCACAATGTTGGTTGTCCACATGACGCCCAACGTGTGATCAGGACCGTTTGGACTTTTCCCTCTGACATGTGATACCTTTACTGGCTGTCATCATAAATGTTGAGTGTGGCAGTGTATAAAACAACGTGATTTGACGGGGAGTCAGAGGGCATGCTTGCTTTCAGCGAGGCAGTTGGGGCAGAGAGCCTGTCAATCAGCAAGAGATTAACATGACTTTACGTTATAGAGATATATGAATAGTGTTGTATTTCTCTTAGTATATAAAGAGAGGGTAGTCCCATTTGTATGGGAGAGTCAGTGAAAATCTTAAAAATAGTACCATTTGTAAAAAGCACTACAAAAGACAAACAGCTCGGTAACGTTAGACCACCCTTAAAAAGAGGTCGGCCGAGCGTGGTTTGATAATAAAAGTAACACTCTACTTTGATCCCGTGGACGTAGGTTGGATTCATTCCGCCGAACCACGTAAACCCTCTTGTCGATTTTGTGTTTGTTTAGTCTTCTGCTAAGTTTGCCTTTGGTCCCCCATAACCAAATAAATTCACGGTTGAAGGAGGATGGTCCCGGGAGCACTATCCCATATTGCCCCTGGAACTAAAATCACCCGTCAACAGTTGGCGCCGTCTGTGGGGAGCAGAGCAAAAAGCAGCTTGCGTAGTAAGACGATGGCAGAAGACGGGAACTATAGATCGTCGGAGAGTTCAACAATAGAATGGATGGAGAAAATAGAAGAGTTAGAGGAAAGAGAAAGGGAGCGAGCGGAAGCTGGTCAGAGTGGAAAGAGAAAGGGGATCGCAAGAAGAAAGAAGGTTGATGATATCAGTAAGAACGGGGTAAGAAAAACCCAAAGAGTCAGAGCAGTAATAGTTCTCCTCATTGAGCCGTAGAATGAAATGTAAAAAGGTGGCCAGAAATCACCGATTACGACTGAGCTGTAGAATGAAATGTAACGCTTGGAGGAAGCAGACTCTACATGCTACCTCTGGCGTACGAACGGGCTCGTCCTAAAGGAATTGTGGCAGTGGTTCAACCTGCCAGATCTGTGGATTCACGGCCCTGATGTTCCTCTTCAAGTGGCAGGCGAACCAATATGTCGGGGGTACTCGGTCAGTTCCAATGAGTGCCATTGGCATACTATGCGGTGGTCACCCCGAATGAGGGAAAATGAGTAAAATTTCACGAGAAACCACCAGCGGTCGTGGGAAGGTTTTTGACAGAGCTCCAGAATTGTCCAGAGATATTTATGGAGCGTTCGGCACAAACAGACCCTGTTAACACGATCGGGAATTTCAGAATCAAGTTCAGACCAAAAAAAAATGTAATCGGACTGCAAGACAAGAATCAAAGAAAATTATTGTAAGAGCCTCTCTTGAAATGACCCGCAAAGATGTAAGAAGGGCAATAGGTCCCTTGAATATGAATAAGACTTTCTCTTTTGAATTAAAAACTTGTCCACTTTAGTTGTTTTATTAATGAATGCGAAAGCCATGTTCAATATTCATGGGATGTGCTCAGAGCAAAGGGGTGCTCGGTTGCGGGGAAGGACACCAAGCCCGTGGCACGTCAATCTCGGGTGTCATTATCAAACCCCCGGGTGAAAGTGTTCCGACCTAGCTCCTTTCACCTTTCACCGAGATCCATAACGCATCAAGGGATGAGTACATGTGGGAAAAGCGCGAACCCATCGTGGCACGCCAATCCTGGTGTCATTATCAAATCCCCGAGGCCGGAGCGTTACTACCTCATGACTCGTATTTTTGAGGAAAATCGCGGGTAAAAACGGACCCAGGAAGGTTAATGCCCCTGCGCGTCGACTGGTGAATCCCTTTGAGAACCACCAGGCACATGGCATGGGGACGGCCGAATGGCCTCCATGACCCTTGTGACCTCGAGTAAACCGGACCCATGAAGGTTTCTGCCCCTGCGAGTTGGCTGGTGAGTCCCATTGAGAAACACCATGTGCACAGCGCGGGGAAGGCCCTAGTGCCAACGTGACTCTTGCAACCTTATGGATGGCAAACATGGGGAGGTTTCTTCCCCCGTGAGTTATCTGTCTAACCGCCTCGGATCAGGAGAAGCATAACATGAGGAGGTTTTTGCCCCCATAACGTTTGCAGACTCCAGACCCGCCCAACATGGGGAGGTTTATACCCCCATGGCTTTGGCCGCTCACCGATCCGTAGCCTGGCTAGCCGGGACACTGAATTGTAAGGTTCATAATTATTGTTTTGGGAGGCACCAGGCAGGACGCTGTCTCGGAGCACTCGAGTTGTTATCATTTTGGGTCTATGCGGAGTATGTGCTAAGTCACCTCCGATGTACTAACATTGTCATGTTCACACTTTTTGTTTTTACCGATGCCCGGTTAAGGGAAGCCTGCACCGGGATCCGTGGAGCCTCGGAGGTTGAAGTTTTTCCCTCACGATTAAGTCTCATCTGTTCCACCGGCTTGGGGCTGCATTCGTTCATTTGAGGCCATTTATTCCACCGGCTCGGGGTTGGATTCGTTCCGCCGAGGCCATCTGTTCCATCGGTTCGGGGCTAGATTCGTTCTGTCGAGGCCATCTGTTCCACCGTCTCGGGTCTGCATTCGTTCCGCCGAGGCCATTTGTTCCACCGGCTCGGGGCTAGATTCGTTCTGCCGAGGCCATCTGTTCCACCGGCTCGGGTCTGCATTCGTTCCGCCGAGGCCATTTGTTCCACCGGCTCGGGGCTGGATTCATTCCGCCGAGGCCATTTGTTCCAACGACTCAGGGCTATATTCATTCCATCGAGGCCAAGTGTTTTGCTAGCTCGGGGTTGGGTTACATCCCACCGAGTGGATTATCATCGGCATGGGGTCAGAGTATCTCTCTTATGGCCGGCTCTCAGTTGGTCCGGGGATGTGACATTCCCTCGGAGCCAAGCCTTCTGCTACCTCGGGGTCGGGTTACGTCCCACCGAGTGGATTATCATTGGCATGGGGTGAGAGCATCCACCCATGGTCGACTCTCAATTGGTCCGGGGAGGTGACATTCCCTCGGAGCCGAGTGTTCTACTAGCTCGAGGTTGGGTTATGTCCCACCAAGTGGATTATCATCGGCATGAGGTCGGAGCATCCCCCATGGCCGGATCTCAATTGGTTCGGGGATGTGACATTCCCTCGGAGCCAAGTCTTTTGCTACCTCGGGGTCGGGTTACGTCCCACCGAGTAGATTATCATCTGCATGGGGTCGGAGCATCCCCATATGGCCGACTCTCAATTGGTCGGGGAGGTGACATTCTCTCGGAGCCAAGTCTTATGCTATCTCGGGGTCTGGTTACGTCCCACTAAGTGGATTATCATCGGCATGGGGTCAGAGCATTTCCCTCATGTCCGGATTCCCATTGGTCCGGGGAGGTGACATTCTCTCGAAGCCATGTCTTCTGCTACCTCGGGGTCGGGTTACGTCCCACCGAGTGAATTATCATCGGTATTGGGTCAGAGCATCTCCCTTATAGCCGGCTCTCAATTGGTCCGGGGAGGTGACGTTCCCTCGCGGCCAAGTATACTGCTAGCTCGGGGACTGAGCATTCCCCTCATGGCCGGATTCAAATTGATCGGGATCAGAACTTCTCCTCACAGTCAGAGTATGAAGAATGAGTTAGCAAGTTAAATATGAAAATCATGCAAAGTATGGAAAGCAGGAAGTAAAATATCTATTGAGGAGCAAAAAAGGGAAAATGTAAATGTTATTACAAAATGTGTATTGTTCTTACACTGGGCCCCCTTGTGGTTACCCTCATTCCTCGGCCCGCACATGGGCAATGAGTTTAATTTGATCGGGTTCAGGAGGCACGACCTCTGGCACAGGCTCAGCGGAATGGATCTCAGTTTCAGTTTGGACGGCATGAAGAGCTTCGACTTCTGCTGCAGGCACTTCGCAGACGGAGGCAAGAGCCTCAGGCTGAAATTCCTCAGGAACTGGGGACATGGGCACGGTAGATATGGGTTCGGGGATCTTGAATCTGCTCCGGAGGAGGGGCGAGTGGTGCAAGAGCTTCATCCTCCGAGAGCTCCCCTTTTTAGAATCAGATGGCAATGTGGACAGGTCTCATGTCCACCCCGGGCATCAGCATTGGGATAATCTGAGCACAATCACCAACCCCTTCAAGCTTGGCTTTCTCCAGGTCTTCTTCTAGTTGGGCCTCTCGGTATTTTAGGTCATCCCGAGCCTGGTCCATATCTTTGATTGCCGTTTTGAGTTTAGAATCCAAGCTCTCAGCCTCCCACCTCAGAAGTTTGACTTCATCCTCGGTGGCATCCATTTTCTTCTTGGCAATGGCGGAGGTATTATGGAGGGAATCGGTCAATGCGGTAGCCTCGAACGCAACTTGTTTCAGCGCTTGGTTTTCCTTTTCCTTTATGGCTAGCTCGGCCGCGGCCTGTCTCAGATCTTTCTCCTTTCTGGCCAGCTCGGCCTCCCGTTCCGTAATCTGAGACTGGAGTCTCTGTACTTGGCCCCCCTCGGACAGAAAGCTCGTCAGCAAGTCTTTGTTTCGAGCCATCACGTAACCCATCTGCGAGAGAGAGAGAGAGGAAATATCAGAATTCGTCAAAGTAAAAACGAAGAACGGAAACAAGGAAGAATGTTTACCTTGAGGATCTGGGCAGAGAACCTGGAAATCACCCCCTCGGGGGAGATGTCCTCAAATTTTGGGATCCGCTCAGGGGGCACCGCTTCAGCCAGTAAGTTGAATGCAAGCACCAGATGGGATGTCGCATCATGAACCTTCTCACTAAGGTCATCCACCCCCAACACTGCCTCACCCTTCCCGGTCTTGGAAGGAGCCTCAGTAATTTGCCTCTCCCTCCGAGCAGCAGACTTCTTGCTGGGAGGTTCCTCTTCTTCCTCATCTTGGAGCTCGACCACTTCTTCTCTGAACATACGGTGATGTTTACTCGCAGGCATGGATGAGGCAGGAGATGGTTGGACCATTGGGCTCTGAGCCGCCTCTGTGAGAGTAGGTTGAGGAGGTGCCACCGGATGAACAAGAAGTTTGGCTTTTCCCTTGGCCTCATGAGGAATCGGAGTGGTCAGTCACCGCCGAGAACTTCCAGATTCACCATGACCGGTCCTCTTGGCCAGACCTTCGATCCGCCCTAGGTACTTTATCGATTTCGTCATTCATGCAGAATACAAGGCAGAAAGTATGGTCAATTTTTGAGTACAGGTAACTTCATTCAGATTTGAGCATAGCACATAGGACTTGTTTGATGATAGCTACCTAATCGTCCTAGAGCCTGTGGGGGTATGTTCCGGATGATACATGATTCTACAAAGGCGGCATCGTTGACGATTTTCCTCAAAGAGCCAGAAAAATTCTGGGCATTTTTTATCCTCTTCCGTACCGTATGACTGACTTTGGGAGGATCCATCCAGCAGGCTAAAAAGGTTTGGGAAGTTAGTATTTTTTCATGAAAGTTACAAAACACTAAGGGCTCAGGTCCTAACCTCCTCCTGAGAAGACGTTTGGGACGTCTATCTCATCAGAATCCGTCGACCGAGATTGGCCCCAGTCACCTGTGGCCCAGAACCAAGGGTCTTTGAAGTTTTTGTTAGTCTGCTAGAGATCGGTGATGAGGGTGGGGATGTCGACATAAGAAGAGAGGTAATACCAACCATGGTGGGATTTCGGGTTGGCATTCAATTTATACAGTCTTTGCAGCTCCACAAAGGTCGGCTCTCCCAGGCCCGCTCGGTGCCATATCACATGAAGACCGGCCAGTATCCGCCAGCTGTTCAGATTCAGTTGGCATGGGGAAACTTCCATCAAACCAAGCATCCTCGCAAAATAGGACTGGATGGACAGCCGTAGACCGCAATCGAAGAAGAAAGGGAGAAGAGCTACAGAGCCAGACTCAGGCCGACTTGCGAATTCGGCAAGGCCCGAGACCTCAAGTACGATGTCTATGAGGACCTTGTACTGATGACGGAGTGTGTTCAAAGCATCTTCTGTGATTGTTGAAGGACGATCCATGTCCAGGGAAGACTAGTCTAATTCACCCGGTTCAGGATTTTCCGGGGAATTCGGTGGTGGTAAGTATCATTTTCCTCTGGGAGGGGGTTGAAGTAGTATCTAATTCCTCCAAGCTGGCCGAGCTGGAGGAAACCTCTTCAGTGCGATGAGGTTGGGAGCTGAGCTTAGGACGATTCAGCGTCTGACATTCCTAGTAAGGGCAGAGTCCGAGAAGGGCAGTTAGAAATCAGTTTGGGGGCACCACATACTCAAAGGCTATTCTGACTTCCAGGGACCTAGGCCTAAAGTCTCTAAACATCCTAGCAATGGCTGCCAACAGTAAGTCTATTCCTCAAACATCAAACCAAACACGCCACAAACAACAAACCCAGGAAACCAAAAAATCAAACACCCTAACCCACAACCCATCATTCGACCAAGAAATACATGCATCTTACATCACCCAACCAACCTGAAACACACATTTTCAACACAGAATAGAGGCAAAAAAACGTGATAGAAAACATGAGAGCAAGCAAGAATGAATACATGAACTTTCACAAGCAGCAAATGATCACAGAAAGTTCCAGTAATTGAAAAGAATGAGGTCGAGCAGAAGACTTACTTGATTCAAGAGGATGTATCGACTGTTGGTCTGGTCTGTCTTGAAGTTTGCTGATCTCAGACAAATGAGGAAGACGTCTCTTGCGCTTCGGAAGGGCTGGTTTTCGTAAAAGAGAGAGAGAAGTGATGCTTCCCGTTTTTGTAGACAGTTCAGGGTATTTCTGGCCGTTGGATCAGAGAGAGGCCTCGGATGCGCTCCGCGTGTCACTTTCAAGTTCCATTTACTCGGATTGTAATGAACGGCTGAGATTATAAACCCTTCGGCTACCCTTTGAGCGGTTGATTGTTTTAGTTTTTGGCTTGAGGACCACGGATGCTTGACAAGAATCGCGTCCAGACCAAACCCTAGAAGTGATTTGATGGGCATTTAAGAGGTTATGATGGTTTACAATTTCCAAGGGACGGCTAACAGAAGGGTAAAATTGGTATTTGCTTCGAGCCAGGGGATCATTTGGATGGACATCATAATTCTCAATAACCGAGCACATGAAGTTGACCGAGGTGAATTGATTGGTAGCCGAGGCAGTTTCCTCTGTGGCTCCTGCAGGCGACCGCCGACCGGTTGATCGGCACACACCTGACTTTGTAGTTCCCGGTACCAACTCGCTCAACTCATTGAAACCGAGAACTAGGGGACAGATGTTGATGGTGATTTTGTTACCAAGTATTTGAACAGTACGATAAGAGCAGAGAGAGAATTTCTCTTTTGGGGAGGATGAATGATCTGAGGGTATTAGTCACTCTTCGACCAGGCATAGAGTTCGGACTCGGTTCCTCGAATCTGACCGACCAGAGGACACAACATGGTGCAGGTTTCAGAGACCGACAACATCAGAGCCGAGACCGACCACTTCAGACCGGTAGCTCGGATCGGTCCTATCCTTTCTCCTAGACCGGGAGATTGAGCTCTGATATCTCGGGTCAAGTTGGAAGTAGTAAGAGTAGTTCGGCACAATGTTTGGCTATCCACATGACGCCCGACGTGTGATCAGGACCGTTTGGACTTTTCCCTCTGACATGGGCTACCTTTACAGGCTATCATCATAAATGTTGAGTGTGGCAGTGTATAAAATAGAGTGATTTGACGGGGAGTCAGAGGGCAGGCTTGCTTTCGGCCGAGGCAGAGAGTCCGTCAATCAGATGGAGATTAACGTGGCTTACGTCATAGAGATATGAAAATAGTGTTGTATTTCTCTTAGTAGATAAAGAGAGGGTAGCCTCATTTGTATGTGCGAGTCAGTGAAAATCTTAAAAAGAGTACCATTTGTATAAAGCACTACAAAAGGCAAACAGCTCGGCAACGTTAGACCACCCTTAAAAAGAGGTCGGCCAAACTCGGTTTGATAATAAAAGTAACACTCTACTTTGATCTCGTGGACATAGGTTGGATTCATTCCGCCGAATCACGTAAACCCTCTTGTCGATTTTGTGTTTGTTTAGTCTTCTGCTAAGTTTGTCTTTGGTCCCCCATAACCAAATAAATTCACGGTTGAAGGAAGATGGTCCCGGGAGCACTATTCCGATATTGCCTCTGGAACTAAAATCACCCGTCAACATACATGTTTCCAAATACTTGGTTTATGTCCTTGTAGATCTAATACTAATATATCTTTAGCCTATGCTTTACTTTTCCAATTTTCTAATTTAATTTTAGCCTTAAAAATTCTTCTGTTCTATTTTCTCATACTTCTTCTGTTCTATTTTCTTCTCCTGCTAAAATATATGGTTATCTACGTCATCATCCGTATAGTCTAAATTATTACACAAATCTTTAAAAATATCATTGTCTAAATATTTATTTGGATGTCTAAAAATTAATTCTATAATATTGTCTCTATTTGATTGTAAAGTTTTATATTTATCTATTAGAGGTTCTATGTATGCCATATTAGTTTCTACGACTTCTTCGTCTTCTACTATTTCTGGATTACTAACTCTTTTATAATTATTAAATCTTTAACTAGTTTGATTATTCTTATTTTTATATATTTGACATGTCTCTAGTACTTCTAACTAGGGATGGCAATTTTACCCACAAACCCGCAAACCCGTAAAAACCCACCCGCAATGGGTAGGATTTGGTAAATATATTAGTGGGTGCGGTGCGGGTTTGGTAATTTAAAGCAGAACCCGCTGCGGGTGCGGTGCGGGTTTGGTATTTAAGAAAAAAATGCGGGTATCCGCTGCGGGTATCCATATACCCGCAATATTATTTTTTATTAATTAATATTTTTAGGACAATATAAAAAAACATTCATATAAAAACAACTAACAAAACCTAAACCTAAAACAATAATCCACAGTTCCACACTCCCACTCAGCCGCAGCCCGCAACCTGCCCAACTGAAGATTTTTTGCATGACTATTAATTTTTTTTTAATCACACCTGTTAATAAAATTATAATGCAAAAATCTGGATTAAGTTCACATAATCAGAAACGGGAGAGTAGCAAAATAAGCTAGTGTTTGCTGCAACTTCAGTAGCTTTCCTGCTTCTTCATTACACTTACACCACTTGAGCCTTGTAAGCATCACTTTCATTACAATTAGCATAAAAAATATGACCAAAGATTGGTGATTACTTTTTAGCTTATTGTCGATTGAGTTGACTAATTTAGATCATTATAATTATGAAGGGAATAACTCGTTTTAATTATGTTTATATGAAAAAATAAACATATGGTACTGAGTATTTCATACATTATGTTATCTATGTACTGTATATACATACATTGCATGTTGTATATGTCAAATGAAAAACAAATGTGAAAACTATAGCTAGCACTTAAAAATAAATTATTTAATTAAAAAAAATTATATTATTAAGAACACAAAGTAATTCAATATTTTAAAAACCCGCAAAAAATCCGTTGGGTACCAATGCGGGTTTGGTAATTTATTTTTATATGCGGTGCGGGTTTGATAATGAAAATTAAAACCCGCAACGGGTATGGTGCGGGTTTGATAATTTATTTACATATGCGGGTGCGAGTTTGGTAATGGAAAACCCGCACCATACCCTACCCACTGCCATCCCTACTTCTAACATTCTATTTCTATATGTGTCTGATTCTCATAATTTCCATTCTAAACCATTGAGTTAACTATAATTTAATTCCTTAAGTACTATAATTTTACTTATTAACTTTTAAAACAATCTACTATGCCATTTAGGAGAGCACAAGTTCGACTCCCTGCAATGGCAGGGAGTCAAAATCTTTCAATTTTGAGAGTAAAAAATTCTCACCAAAGTGAGAGTATAATTCTCCCCATATTTAAAAATCTATATTTATATGTAGATTTGTATTGTAATAAAAAAAAAACAATCTACTATTTTCTTACTCTCAAATCTATTTTTCTATGATATTTATTATATAATTTTCCTAAAAAGAATATTTGTACTCCAAGATTTGTATATTCACTAGTCATTTTATAACCTTTAGTTTGAATATTGAGTTTTATATATTACAAAATCCATCAATGTCTATATTTATATTTGGAATACATCCTACAACTGCTATTTTATTTTTAAGATTTATTTCTACACGACTATTCGTGCCTATTCATAATCATAAAATCTACTGTTATATAAATATAAATGTGTTTTAGTATTTAATCAGCTTGACTTAAAATACCTATTACTATTAACCAATATCTGTAAATTTTTATCTTTTAAAATAATTTTTACCTATTGGAGTTATTAAAGTTATTTCTTGCCTATTATTTATTACTGCTAATTTCATTTCATCACGATAGACATATAAACTACTTTTAAATTTTTCTAAAATTCTTTCACTGTATAAATTTGAACTTTTTATTTTGTCAAAACCTCTTTCTAAAAATATGTTAGCATCTTCCTCATCTATTAAGTCTTATGTTTTTTCTATAATTTATGTACCATTGGATCTTCTTGCTAGTTTGATTATTTTTAATATTATTTTAGATCCTAATATGTATGCTATACTATTAGTTTTTCTAATGGATTCTCCTAAATTTATCTTTTTTACTCTTTAAGTTAAATTATCTAATTATTTTTCTATATTATCTAATGAGTTGTCTAATTCTGACTTTTTAACGTTATTGACTGTTGTTTCTTTTATAATAATCTGAAAGTCTATTTCTACTTTATTTATCCTAGATTCGAGATGATCTATTTGTTTATTAGTTTTGATTAATATTTTAATAATTGTATTTACTTGAGCTACTATAAAATTATTACTATCTATTCTAAATGATTTGATATATTTTATCCTACAAGATTGATAATTGGTATTTCTAATTTTAATTCTTCTAAAACTCCTGCTAATAAATCTGTATTCATTCTATAGATTTGATTATTTCTAACGTTCTTGTAGACAATTATGTATTTCTTTTATTGTATCTACTTTTTTTTGTAAGAATTTCTACAAACTCTCTTATTTCTATTTCTACAGGTTTGGGTATTTTTATATCTATTAGTTGTACTAATTCTAAAATTTCTTTCTTACTATGGAATCTTTTAACTTGATTAGTGAAATTTGATAAAAGTTTTTTTTTGAAGTCTAAATTATTTCTTAAGATATTAATGCTACTATTTTAAAAAAGGTGTGCAAGGTTATTAATTAATTTTTTGTATTATTTATATTAATTTCTAAGTTATGTCCTAAATTTATTAATAGACCTACTATAAAATTTTGTTGACTATTACTAGTATGTGGAATATGTTTATATTGATTTTCTAAATGATATATATTGTAGACTATTTTAAAATGTTCAGATAAACTAACTTTTTTTTTGTCTATAATTACTTATTTCAAAGTCTAAATATTCTAATCTTTGAAAATTCATACAAGTTTAAAAACTAGGGCTATCAAAGACTATAATATCGACAAAAACTTATAATATAGACCTTATTACTTTTTGTTGTATTTCTTTTCTTCTAAATTTTGAAATTCTAATGATAAATCTAATATTGATTCTGCTAAAAATGTTCAGTGATCCATTAATTTATTTCTAAATTCTATTTACTTACTTCTATTTGTCCCGTCTATTAAACTAAAATATTCTATAAATTTGTCTATAAATAAACTCTTGTAAAAGTAGTTGCTTTATGTTGAAATAAAATGTGTTGTTAATTGTTGAATTTAAAAGCATGCAACTGTTGACTTGTGAATTCGTATGATAACTTGATGAAGTCGGCTTTCCTAACTACTCGTATACCGTATATATAATATATTATAAAAAAAAGATCCGATATCAAAAATAAAGAAGGTGTACGTAATTTTTCGTAAAATCGGCTTTTCAGAGGCTTTTAAAAATACTTATTATTATTTTCCAGTAATACGTGAAGTTGTATCCCGAACACAGAATATACTACCGTCCATTTGGAATTACCTATGAAATTTATGTACGGATTTTCATCCTATATATCAAAATGAAAGCTTTTAAAACCAAAAATCAGGTTTTCAAAATCACGTTATCAAAACTCAAACTCCTAATCAATACTCTTAATGCTTTCTCAATATAATCAACAACAACGGACCAACGAAGTAGTTTTCCTCATTTTCTCTCACTCGGTTCTCGTGTTCAGCTTGTCGGGGCTAAGATTAATAGAAGGATAAATGGTACTATTCTATTCAGTTTTGTTCTATATCTATAATTGGATTAGCATATCAAAGCAAAATGTCCGACAACAAAAACATGCTGGCTTGTCTCAATAGCATCTCCACAATCGACTTTTTGTTCTATTATACTCCGAGATTTGCTACCTACTCTTTGATTTTTGGAACCTCCATCAAACGGTATTAGAAATGTTAGAAAATTTCAAATCTTTAATTATCATAATTTTATATCATTTGATATGGAATTTAAGACAAAAAATAACTCGGTTCAAAAAATTAATATATGATTCATGACCTATAATCGAATCTGATCTCATATTGCGATCCTATGGACAGCTTTGGTGAATTCAATCTCGAAAGGTTGTATATATGCATGGACCCTAATCTAGCTGGCTGCCGTCTGGAAAAATAAAGTTGAAATTCATTATTATATCTCTATATCAATGTGGCTTTTGATGGTATCAAAAGAGATCAATGTACCTTTTGACACAAGAAATTGCAAGATCCCTTTACAAGTGCTTTTTCAAGATACTCGTCAGCCCAATAATTTTGAGAGATCATGGATAACCCAATAATTTAGCCCTATCTGTTCATCTGTTCATGTTGTGAACGTTTGAATAAAAATGGTACTGTGAAGGGCACAGGGGGTTCTGTAGTGTTGACAGCTTCAAAGCATGAAGACTTCATGCAATAAATCCAAACCCACCGAAAGCAAGAGAAGCTGTGGACAGCTGGTGCAAGCTGTATTGGTGTTGTACAAACCGCGTGACACTGTTCACGCGGTTTGGCAGTATATAAGGAGCCCTAAATCCATTGTTAATCTATCCCTAAATGTGTGAAAGTGTAGTGAGAGTGATGGTGAGAGTTTTTTGTAAAGCTTGTATTGGAAGCTTTGTAATTCTTTTGTGAGTATATAAAAGAAGAGTTTTCTCTCAAATTATCCTCTATTATTGTGTGTTTAATCACAACAAGTGGTATCAGAGCTACGGTTCCACGGAGGGATCCCGAAATTCAGAAACGAAGTTTCGGTTCGGAAAGTCGATTCCGACGAAAGTTGTCGAAAATCGATTTTGAGTATACCATCAGACGTTTCACGGCTAGACGAGCACGGTGGTATTTTTCGGCGATCAAACGGAGCCGGACGAAGCAGCACGCGCCGCACGCGCCTGGCAGAGACGACCCCACGCGCGACCACTCGCGACACGCTCCTGCAGCGCCAGCTGCCCTGAGGAAGAAGACGACTGCCACGTCAGCAGTCCAGTCAGCGCACGTGCGCCCAGTCAGCGCACAGTCAGCATCAGTCAGCGCACAGTCAGCAGTCCAGTCAGTTGCCACGTCATCGGTGCCTGGTAAATTTCAGATAGGTCCCTAACTTTCTGAAAATTACAGTTTAGCCCTATACTTTCAGATATTTTCAATTTAGTCCCTGGACTTTTTGGAAATTGCAATTTAGTCCCTGAACTTTTCCGTAATTGCACTTTGGCCCCTGAACTTTCGGAAATTGCACTTTGACCCCTGTAATTTCTGGAATTTGCAAATTGGTCCCTGTGTCGGATTTTGACAAACGAAGTGTCATTTCCACCATTTCGGCCATTCCGGACGCAACGGTGAGGTCCGTTTTTTGAAATTCTGCTTAGAATTTTTATGATGGAGGGGAGCAACGGAAAAATGATTTGTTAACCAGTACAAACTATTTCACATGGAGAGGAAGGATGAAAGACCTTCTGTATGTGAAGGACTATGATGGATCGGTATTTCTGGAGGAGAAACCAGAAGGAATGACCGATGGAAAATGGGCTAATCTTCACCAGAAAACATGCAGTACTATTCGTCAGTGGATCGACGACAGTATCGTGAACCATGTCAGTGAAGAGATAAATGCACGTGTCTTATGGAGAAAGCTGGAGGAGCTTTTTCGAGCAAAGACTGGCAACAACAAGCTGTACTACATCAAGAAGATGATGGGTTTGAAATACCAGGAAGGTACAGCTGTGGCAGACCATATCAACGATTTCCTCGGAACCATGAAGGAATTGTCTGGATTGGGCATAGACTTCGGAGATGAGGTAAATGGCTTAATACTCCTTAATACGTTACCAGAATCTTGGGAAACGTTCAGATCTACGGTAACAATTCAGCCGCAGATGGGAAAGTCACTATGGAGATGGCAAAGACCAGGATCTTCGAGGAAGAAAAGAGGACGAGAATGCAGGAGTCAGCATCAGCCTCAACCTCAGAAGCTCTAGTGACAGAGAAGAACACCAGAAGGGGGAGGAGTAAAAGCCGAGGCCCAGGTAGACCAGACAAAAACCGGGGGAAATCAAAAACAAGGGATATTGAGTGCTATCACTGTAAAAAGAAAGGCCATATAAAGAGGGACTGTTACAAGCTGAAGAACGAGCAGTCCAGGAGAGATGGTGACTCTAACCAAGAAAGAGTTGCTACTACCACCGAGAAGACCTCCAAAGACTTCTGTATAATAATGAAGAAGATGTTGTGAATCTTGCCAGCCACGAGACCAGTTGGGTGATAGATAGTGGCGCATCCATACACGCCACATCTCGCAGAGACTTCTTTTCATCTTACACACCAGGGGACTACGGTGCTGTAAGGATGGGGAATGACGGACAGTCCAAAGCCGTCGGTATTGGAGACATCTGCCTTGAAACAGAGAACGGGACAAGGCTAGTGTTGAAGGGAGTCAAGCACATCCCAGATATCCGGTTAAACCTGATCTCAACAGGCAAGCTGGATGATGAAGGTTTCTGTAGCACCTTTAGTGATGGATGCTGGAAGCTCACTAAAGGGTCAATGGTCGTGGCACGAGGTAAGAAAGACTCAACTCTGTATTTGATGCATGCTAAGCTTTCAAATAGTAGCATAAATACAGTTAACAGCAATGAGGCAACCGAGTTATGGCATAAAAGCTCGGTCATATGAGCCAAACAGGGATGGAGATACTACGCAGGCGGAATGTTCTTCCGAAATTGAAGAACTCACACTTACGGAAGTGTGAACACTGCATGGCTGGAAAGCAGAACAGAGTATCCTTCCAGAGCTCCCCGCCTCAACGGAAACCGGAGGTACTAGATCTCATACATTCAGATGTATGTGGTCCGATGCAGATACGAACACTCGGAGGGTCACTGTATTTTGTGACATTTATTGATGATCATTCAAGGAAGATCTGGGCATACACCTTGAAGAGAAAAGATCAAGTGTTGGGAGTGTTCAAGGAGTTTCACGCCCTGGTGGAGAGAGAAACCGGTAAGAAACTCAAATGCATCAGAACAGACAACGGTGGAGAATACAGAGGTCCGTTTGATCAGTACTGCAAGATGCAAGGAATCCGACATCAAACGACACCTCCGAAGACACCTCAGCTGAATGGCCTAGCTGAGAGGATGAACAGAACCTTGTGCGAGAGGATCAGAAGCTTGCTGTCACAAGCCAAGCTGCCGAAGACATTTTGGGGGGAGGCACTCATCACAGCAGTTCATGTTTTGAACATGTCCCCAGCGGTCGCACTGAAAGGTAATGTTCCTAACCAAGCTTGGACAGGTAAAGAAGTGTCTTATGAACACTTGCATGTTTTGGGTGCAAAGCTTTTGTACACATCCCAAAGGACGAGAGATCCAAGCTTGATGCGAAGACGCGACAGTGTGTCTTTATTGGCTATGGTCAGGATGATTTCGGCTACAAACTGTATGATCCCGTGGAGAAGAAGATCGTCAGGAGCCGAGATGTTGTCTTTGTTGAAGACCAGACCATAGAAGATATCAGAAAGGAGATGAAGACAATGCCCCAGCAATACAGAAATGTGAATCCAGAACCTCATACACCGGTGCCAGTACGAGTTGAAGATGAGGTTCCCAGACATGAGGGTACAGGTGATGAAGCTCCCAGAGATGATGATCATGATCAACCACCAGTACCAGAAGCTACACCAACAGTCCCACAGAGAAGGTCAGACAGAGACAAGCGACCTTCAACCAAATACTCTGCATATGAGTATGTGCTGCTTACTGACGGGGGAGAACCCGAGAGCTATCAGGAGGCTGTGGAAACAGATGACAGAGAAAAGTGGGAGGAAGCCATGCAAGATGAGATGAAATCTTTGCATGACAATCACACTTTTGAGTTGGTGAAATTGCCAAGAGGCAAACGGGCTTTGAAGAACAAATGGGTGTACAGGGTGAAGCAACAGGAGCATACTTCACAACCCCGGTACAAAGCCAGACTAGTTGTCAAGGGATTCAATCAAAGGAAAGGCATTGACTTGATGAAATCTTCTCTCCAGTTGTGAAGATGTCATCCATCAGAGTGGTACTCAGCTTAGCAGCAAGCCTCGACCTGGAAGTTGAGCAGATGGATGTCAAGACCGCATTTCTTCACGGGGATCTGGAAGAAGAAATTACATGGAGCAACCAGAAGGCTTCAGAGTCAGCGGGAAAGAGGACTTTGTGTGCAGACTCAGGAAAAGCCTCTATGGTTTGAAACAGGCACCGAGACAGTGGTACGTGAAGTTTGAGTCAGTTATGGGGGAGCAGGGATACAAGAAGACCACTTCAGACCATTGTGTTTTCGTTCAGAAGTTTCTGACGATGACTTTATCATCTTACTGTTATATGTAGATGATATGTTGATAGTTGGCAGGAATCAATCGAGGATTGATAATTTAAAGCAGCAATTGAGTAAGTCTTTTGAGATGAAAGACTTGGGGCCAGCTAAGCAGATTCTTGGCATCAGGATCGGCCGTGATCGGAAAGCCAAGAAGTTATACTTGTCACAGGAGGAGTACATCGAGAAAGTACTTCAGAGATTCCAGATGGACAAGGCTAAAGCGGTTAGCACTCCTCTTGCTACCCACTTTAGATTGAGTACGCAACAGAGTCCCTCTACTGAGACAGGCAAGAAGGAAATGAAACAGGTTCCATACACCTCAGCAGTGGGAAGTCTAATGTATGCCATGGTGTGCACGAGGCCAGACTTAGCACACGCAGTTGGATTGGTCAGCCGGTTTATGTCAAACCCAGGACGGGAACACTGGAATGCTGTCAAATGGATTATGCGGTATCTTCGAGGCACATCCAAGATGAGTTATGTTTTGGAAGCAGCGACAAACCAGTGTTGATGGGCTACACCGATTCAGATATGGCAGGAGATGTGGATACCCGAAAGTCTACTTCGGGGTATCTGATTACTCTCTAGGAGGAGCTGTGGCATGGCAGTCAAGGTTGCAGAGGTGTGTTGCACTTTCTACAACAGAGGCAGAATTCATTGCAGCTACAGAAGCTTGCAAGGAATTGCTGTGGATGAAGACATTCGTCCAGGAATTGGGTTTCAAGCAGGAGAAGTACATTTTGTACTGCGATAGCCAGAGCGCTATCTATCTCGGTAAAAATTCCACATTTCATTCGAGGTCAAAACATATCGATGTGAGGTATCACTGGATACGGGACGTCCTGAGCTCAAGGCTGTTAGAACTCAGGAAAATTCACACCGACGACAACGGTGCCGATATGTTCACGAAGGTTTTACCGAAGGAGAAGCTTGAAATTTGTCGTGCCATAGCCGGGATGACAAAACTCTCCACATAGTCAGAGTGTGGAGATTCAGAGAACTACGATGGGCTTGATCCCAACTCAGGGTACGTAGGCAGTCATACAGATGCAGCCAGGGGAGGATCCTTTGGAGGATCCGGTTTGGATGATTAATGGTCGGCTCAGATTTTGGGGAATCTTCACCGAGGGGGAGATTTGTTGACAGCTTCAAAGCATGAAGACTTCATGCAATAAATCCAAACCCACCGAAAGCAAGAGAAGCTGTGGACAGCTTGTGTGCAAGCTGTATGTGTGTGTGTACAAACCGCGTGACACTGTTCACGCGGTTTGGGCAGTATATAAGGAGCCCTAAATCCATTGTTAATCTATCCCTAAATGTGTGAAAGTGTAGTGAGAGTGATTGGTGAGAGTTTTTTGTAAAGCTTGTATTGGAAGCTTTGTAATTCTTTTGTGAGTATATAAAAGAAGAGTTTTCTCTCAAATTATCCTCTATTATTGTGTGTTTAATCACAACATGTAGGAAGTGATGATTTCACAACTACACTGAAATTGTGCGTAGGCATTATCAATATTATTCAAGGAGTTAATTATTGTTCAAATTTAAGAAGTGAGAGTGCTTTTCAAGCTTTGTGGCCCTTATCAAATTCTTTTTATTTTTTTATATATCATTGGAAATCCCACCGTTAAACTGTCTCTTCCGAATTTAAGCGGAGTAGGTAAAATTTCCGACCGTCCCAGACTCTTACAAGAAACACACTTCCTGAATTCAAACATCAAAGTGAGATCTTAAACCTTACACCACCAAACCACGTCCCTCGGAGACTTTTATCAAATTCATACATAATGCTAAATGATGAATGTGAGAAAACTATAATGCTATGCACTGGGCACCTTTTCAAGTCAGCGACACCAATAAATATGTTCCTGTGTGTGCATTATTTAACATATACCCAAGGCTCCATGTTTTCCAACAAGTTTATAGTGGAACTACGTCACTTGTAATACATACTGGACATGTGTCATGTATGTATTGGGCACCTACACCGTCATTTTCCCGATCCTCTATCCCGTTAAAAGATAATTTAAAGGATCAGAAATATTAAGTGATACCGAAATCATTTCGATACTTGATAATTCCGTTCATTTGTATATAATTTAATATTAACTCATTTTATTTAACATGTAAATAACTTACATGACACTTATCCCACAAATATCTTAAATGTCAATTATCAACATACTAATCAATCCCATTAATTTAGGTACAATATCACTAATTATAAAAGATGAATCCATGACATAATTAAAATTGAAAAGATTTTTAGCAACTTTTACTTGCGTTTTACCCTCACAGTTCCCATATTCAAAAATAAATTAATAAAATATATGTAGGGAAAGCTGTACTGAAAAAGATCCTACATCCCATTTCAGATTTCTTAATATTAATCATTGAATCCTTGATTACATTATCCACCTAACACATAAAACGTTTGAGATGCTAGGGGCCAGCAAGTTCACAAATTAAGATCTTAATTAGTGACTGAATGTTCCATTAATTTATTGGTCCAAAATTTGTTGATGATACATGGACTATCTTCACAGATTAAATTAGCTTTGAAAGACAAACTTTCACTTATATGCAGCCTTGCTGGGTACAATGCAACTCTATTTTTGAACTTTTTTTGTGGGGACTGCAAGCTTCTTACGTGCTCACAACTCATCACCTGCCCTTCCAATTTTTTTTTTTTTCCTTTTCAATGAAACTTGATAACCTAAGACATGGCTGATTATGGGAACTGAAAGTTCGCGATTAGTCAAGGTTCTCACCCTATGCGGAATTAAACACAATAATCAAGACAAATCCTAATTACTGTTATTATGGAATTTCAACAAGCAACCACAATATCCAACAAATATAATATGCTGCCAATATTAAATTAATAACAATAAATAAAGCAACAAATAAAATCAATCACACAAAATCAACACAATAATTTTGGTGACGAAGTGGAAAACTCGTGCGAGGAAAAAACCACTTCGGGTATCTCGGCTATCAGTTCAATCCACTATATAGAGAAAAACTTACAGCGATGGTCAAGACCTATGGTGGCAACTTCACCGACTCAAGTACCTCTAGATTGCAAGAACTCAAGGAACTCCTTAATCCCGTACCCCACGGTTTTCTTCAGAACTTCTGAAGTCTCTGAGTAGATTGTCTCTGCACCTCTGAACGCCGGAACTCCGACTACCAAACTTCCTCCTAAAGAACTCTGAATGATTAGGAATTTTGGGTTAGGTTGTGTTGAAGGTTTATCAAAGATTGAATCTCACCATTAATGAAGAAGACAAGAAGATAAGAAGTCTTCAATGGTGGAATCAAGAAGGTTGAAAGCTTTGAGAGATTTTGGCTCAAGGGAAATGTGTTTCAACCATTGGGGATGGTGGCTACATGTTCTATTTATAGGTAGGGTGAAAATGTAGGGTTTTCCAAAGGCAAAAGGCTGAAAAACGCGTTCAGATGCGACTGGCGTTCGAACGTTTACTCAAACGCTGCACGAACACGCGCCTACTGGAAAGACCCATTTGAACGCCACTCGAACGTACCACGAACGGATGCTCTCTGGAATGTCCTCGTTCGAACGCACTAAGAACGTGACTCGAACGTTTGCTCTCTGGAATGATCCCGTTCGAACCCAACAAGAACGTTCTTTGAACGTTTGCTCTCTGAAATGATCCCGTTCGAACCCAATAACGAACGTGACACTAACGCCTTTCGTTCGAACGCTGAAGCGAACACGCCACTAACGAAAATGCTCCAGCTATGCAAAAAACCAGTCCAATTGCACCAAATTCTTCAAGACTTGTTACAACTCAATTGAACTTGTTTTGTCACGGGCATTGCCAATAAAAATGGAACTAACAATCTCCCCATTTGGCATTCCGTGACAAAACACTACCTAATACAAAGACTACGGTAATAGACCCAAAAAGAAAATAGTCAATTATCAACCATCAAAACAATGACTTATCACATTAGGACTCGATTTAATACCTAACCAAATAGTCTTGAAATCAATGCCACCTCAGCAACAAACCTGCTTACCTGAGACATCCACAAACAACAATATACCGTGAAAAGCATTGGGATTATCAAGTATAACATAAAACATGTATAAAACTCATGCATGTACAGGTAGATATCATTCTCCCCCTTAATCATATGGATATCAAATGGATACTCTACGCTACTACTCCCCCTTAAACTACTCTCCCCTCTTTTTGTCACGAAATGACAAAGGATGAAGGTATCAGGATAAACAACATTAGGTAACACATATAAGAGAATATGCAAACATAAAATACTCTCCCTCACTAACAGGCCCACGCGGTTAGCTTAAAATCATACGGGAAGTAAACACCCATTGATATGCAAAATAAATGGTATGCAATAACAAAGAGCACACACAAGCACACAATGAGGTAAAGTTTTTATCAAAGACTGACTGAAACAACACTTCAAACAAAGCCAATGATACTCAGTCAGTATTTAGTTGTTTATGACATTAAATAATATGCATCATTTTAAGTTTGGCTAAATACAACACTTATGCATATGACATAAACACCAAAGCATAACAAGCACTTGCGTGAAAAATAAGTGCACAACGAATCAAGGCTTAAGACCTTATTTTATGAGCTGGACACAGCCAAAGAAATCAATCTCTTAACAAACCAAGTCCACAAAATAGATGTTCAAACCCAGCACCACTAGGACCTGAAATTAAGCAACATTGGTTGCATGCTATGATATTTTCCCCATAACAATCATGAGCTCATAAATAACAACTCTTTCAAGCGAAGGGTTTTTGCCCTTATCTTTTGAATTTGGCCCATTGGCTCTTTTGCACTTGAGTCTCATGTAATTTTTTCTATTTCTTTTTGCGTTTACCAGAGGATAGCAAGGTCATATAGTCAAAGGTCACACTATTCAGTAAACAAAGTATGATAGAAAATGGATTGTCAGTCCAAAAACTCATACATGCGATCAAGCCCTGACATAATAAAATCGTGTATGTGGGGTGCAAGCACAAGATATACCAAGAGTTTTTATCACACACACACATGCATATAGAGCATCAAGAAAAATAAAAGCATATTATACATGCATAACCATATATCCTACATACCAGGATCACATGCACATGTTATTCATGCTTTAACAAGCCATAAAAATATTTTTGGTCTTTTTCAAATTATATATATATTTTGATTTTTCAGTTTTAACATACAAAAAATAAAGACACAAAACAGCTTGTCAATATCCAATGGTACGTGAAGTTGTATCCCGAGTACATATCTTACTACCGTCCATTCGGAATCGGCTATGAAATTTATGTCCGGGTTTCCATCCTTTATACCAAGGGATAATTAACAAAAAATAATACACACACAACCATATGCAGTGAGAAAAAAAATAAACGTGCAAAAACATAAACACACGCGCACACACACATGCAATAGGAAACCAAATGAAACTTCTAAGTAGAGTTACACCGAAGTGCACTCTCATCATGCTTGTCAAGGCATTCAGAAGTAGTTGGGAAGTCATCTTGTTTCCTTACCCAAACTTTTCTATGAACCTCTTCCACATGAGTATTCCTATCAACAAAGCAAGTTTCTCACTAAGAAATTATGTTTGTTTAGTTAGTGCAGAAACCTGAGAAACTAGATTTGAAGCAGCAAATCTAGGCGACACACTCTTAGGCCTCTTCTTTTGTTTGTGCAGCATGAAGCACTTAGGCCTAATGTGTCCTGCCTTGCCACAATTATGGCACACAGGCACAAACCTCGGATGAGAGCGAGGTTTACCCACAACACCTCTAAATCGAGGTTGGGTCACAGGACGAGGAACAGACAGAGGAATCACATGACTACACTCAACATGATTCTTACCTAAGTCACGTTGAGGAGGGATAGACACAACTTTAGATGATGAAGCCTTATGAAAAATAGGCTCAATAATACCTAACATACGGTCCACCTTTATATTCCCACTAGAAAATACAGACAACTGGGTTCTAGAATCTTCAAGTTCAGTTTCTAATATTTGGACCCTATCAGTTAGGCCTCTATTCCTCTCCTTCAGGTCATCTACCATCAATAGGCTTTACTCAAATCTGGCTTGAGCTTCATTCTTTTCTAGCTCAACTAGTTTCAGCCTTTTATTGACCTCTATATTAGTCTTCTTAATAGCTAAACTTTCATTAAACAGTTCAACATAAGCTACTTGAAGTCTTTCCTCATCTACAGACTCATCGAGAGAGACTTCTGAATCAGCATCATTAACTTCAATCTCTCTCTCATCAGTCACACTAGCAGTAAATGCCATATAATTGCTCTTGTCTTTAGGAGACTCATCAGAAGTATAGCCACCTTCTGAATCACTAAGAGAGGCTGCCATGGCTTTCTTGCCTTTAGCCTTAAGGTATGTGGGACACTCAGATCTAACGTGCCCATATCATTCACATTCATGGTATTGGATACTACGTGGTCTACTACCCTTATCCTCTCTGGACTCTCTCCTGCTATGCCTACTTTCCTTAGGCTCATCTTCTATATCCCTATTACTGCTATGGTCACTCTTCTTAAGCTTAAGAAATTTCTTAAACCTTTTAGCAAACAAGGCCAAATCATGATCCGTGAGGGTATTATCATCATCACTAGACGGACCATGAACGACTTCCTTCACGATCTTCATCACTATAGTTTTGGGCTTTTGATACCCAGGAAGTTTCTTCTCATAAACTTATAGTTTTCCTACGAGGTCTTCTAATTTAAGCTGATCGAGATCATTGCTTTCCTCGATGGCGGTGATTTTGGGTAGGAACTTATCAGACATGGATCTAAGGATTTTCCTAACTATCCTACTGGAAGGAATAGTCTCACCTAGGTTAAAACTTGTGTTAACTATATCGTTAATCTCAACATAGAACTCATCAAAGGTCTCATCATCTTTCATTCTGGCGACCTCAAACCTAGTAGCAATATCCTGGACTCTATTATTTTTGACAGATAATGTGCCCTCATGCACAGTCTGTAGGATATCCCAAACATCCTTGGTTATCTCACACATTGAGATTCTCCTAAATTCAGCAGAATAAACAGCATCATGTATCACATTAATTGTCTTGATGTTCCTATTGCTAGCATCAAATTCGTCTTGTGTCCAGGTCAATTTATCTTTAGGGGAAGAGACCCAATCAACTATAAAGACAGGAGGTTTCCACCTGTGTTCTACTGTCATCTAGACTCTCTCATCTAAGGACTTAAGGAACGCTCTCATGCGAACCTTCCAATGTAAATATTATGTGCCATTAAAAAATGGCGGACAATTTAAGAGTTGACTACGTTCCATAGCTAATGGGTCAAGGATTGAGTTCAGTCTTTGATACCAATTGAAAGTTCGCGATTAGCCAAGGTTCTGACCCTATGCGGAATTAAACACAATAATCAAGACAAGTCATAATTACTGTTATTATGGAATTTCAACAAGCAACCACAATATCCAACAAATATAATATGTTGCCAATATTAAATTAATAACAATAAATAAAGCAACAAATAAAATCAATCACACAAAATCAATACAATAATTTTGGTGACGAAGTGGAAAACTCGTGCGAGTAAAAAATCACTCTGGGTATCTCGGCTACCAGCCCAATCCACTATATAGAGAAAAACTTACAGTGATGGTCAAGACCTATGGTGGCAACTCCACCGACTCAAGTACCTCTAGAGTGCAAGAACTCAAGGAACTCCTTAAGCCCGTACCCCACGGTTTTCTTCAAAACCTCTGAAGTCTCTGAGTAGATTGTCTCTACACCTCTGAATGTCGGAACTCCGACTACCAAACTTCCTCCTAAAGAACTCTGAAGGATTATGAATTTTGGGTTAGGTTGTATTGAAGGTTTATCAAAGATTGAATCTCACCATTAATGAAGAAGACAATAATATAAGAAGTCTTCAATGGTGGAATCAAGAAGGTTGAAAGCTTTGAGAGATTTTGGCTCAAGGGAAATGTGTTTCAACCATTGGGGATGGTGGCTACATGTTCTATTTATAGGTAGGGTAAAAATGTAGGGTTTTCCAAAGGCAAAAGGCTGAAAAACACGTTCAGATGCGACTGGCGTTCGAACGTTTACTCAAACGCTGCACGAACACACCTACTGAAAAGACTCGTTCGAATGCCACTCGAACTCACCACGAACGGATGCTCTCTGGAATTTCCTCGTTCGAACGCACTAAGAACGTGACTCGAACGTTTGCTCTCTGGAATGATCTCGTTCGAACCCAACAAGAACGTTCTTTGAACGTTTGCTCTCTGAATGATCCCGTTCGAACCCAATAACGAACGTGACACTAACGCCTTTCGTTCGAACGCTGAAGCGAACACGCCACTAACGAAAATGCTCCAGCTATGCAAAAAACCAGTCCAATTGCACCAAATTCTTCAAGACTTGTTACAACTCAATTGAACTTGTTTTGTCACGGGCATTGTCAATAAAAATGGAACTAACATGAACAATTCACATAAACAGCTAGTTGGGGTTCAATATTATGGAGAAAATCTACAATACAAAAGAGATATCATGTCATCCGTACAACAATCCAATAATTCATTGTCACGCGTGCTAAAAAAAAATTAAAAATATGGATATTAAATCACACCATATCATTTACTTATTTATTGGTGATACCATATCATTCGTGCCTTCATTACACCAAAGAATTACTCAATATTATGACACTAAGTTTAAAACCAGTTGCACTTGCTATTTGTTTTTGACTCAAAAATGCCTTCTTCTTTTATTATCAAAATATGAAAACTTCAATAACTTATCATATCAACATTATAGACTCTAAATTATATTTTTATGTCCTTTATTGATACGGCTATATTTTTGAAACTCACCTAGAGCCAACATCCTGACCTAAGAATCCAATCGTCATTAATAACCATTAACACTATACACTGTCTGAGCTTCACTGTAATGCAATTTGAAGTTTAGAACATCCTCATCATTCCTTTAGACACTAATGCATCCTGATGATTTTTACATAGTAAACAAGTGAAAGCTATTCACAAGTAAGAAAGAATGTTCCTACTTATGTTCGTTATTTGTTGGTCATGAAAAGGGATGAGCGACAGGACGTAATTGCCCTCTTGTTTTCTCTTGTTGTCAACTTAATTAGCAAGCTGAAAGAGTTGAGACCATGGATCTGTTGATAAAAAAAATACATTAAAGAATTATCAGGATGATCGTTTTTCTTCATTTTGTCATATTACTTGTGAGTAATAATGAGAAGTATCTTGATTTAGTGCCATCTCAAAAATGCTATTGCTTCCCCAAATATAATAGCTTATTTTCTTTGTATTAACCAATAAAAATCCACAGCAGCTCTCTCTAATACTTTGATATTTGTACAAAAAAAAAAATGTTACCAAAAAGGTGATAAAATAGAAGAGGAGACCCGACATGATTCGGATTGATCAGGTCAAATTTTAAATTAAATAAATTTTTTAATTTTAGAAAACTAAAAAACTCAGGTCGGATCGTGGGGTACTAGAGTTTTAACCTTTTACTCCACCCCTAATAAAGCGGGGTTCGATCAAACCCAAGACACGATCCGATGAATTTAATATCTTAAACCCTAAATCAATTTTGTTTGGATCATCTCATTATTCATGGAATCTTTTGAAAAACCGATTTAAAGAATACACTTACGTGTATATATGGTGAGGATATTTAAGCAAATCCAATAGTAGATATTTGAAGTCAAAATAGCATTTAATGATGTCTATATTTTGATAATATCTAAATTTTTTACTTAGTAAAATCTCGGGTGAAAACAAGAAATTTGGAATTCAAATTTTACCCGCATAAGTGGGATGAGAATTGGATACTTATTTATAAAATACAACTATTTTACAAAGAACAAATTTGAGTTAAAAAAAAATATATAAATACAACTCTTTTATAAAGAACAAATTTGAATTAAAAAAATATATAATTGGGAATGTCATTAGGTCGGATATAATACGAGGATGTCAATATCTATATCCGTCATATTCAATCAATAGATACGAAAATTATCCATTTATTTATTTATAACGTACTAGGCCCCCAAGATCCTGATTTCCTCTTCCCTTTTCGATTCAGCCTGAGCACTATAAAAATGGGCCAAACCCTTCATAAAGGAAGCTGAAATTTGGTCCATGGCAAGAAAATCCTGAAATCTAATAGAGAACATAAGATAAAAAAACACGGTGAGCAAACCCATGATTTCCCTGAAGTTTCCCCATTTCTAGCATGTAATCTAGTGATCACCGAAGCTTTCAGAGGTGTTTTCTGAGACAATTATACTAAAATGGTACGATCTGAGGGCACCCTGATTTTATTTCCGCTCTGTATTTCCCTACTTTTGCATTTCTGTTATGACACAGTACATCAGACCAGACTTGATATACGTCCGGCTGGACAAACACAAGTCAATGAAATGTCCGGCCATATTCAAATAACATTCGGTTATATTCAGTTATTATTATTTTTTTTGGTATATAAGATGGAAACCCTGACATAAATTTCATAGTCGATTCCGAATGGACGATATTATGATTTGTACTCGGAATATAACTCCACGTACAACTGGGAAATAATTATACGAAATGACGGTTGTACATAATTCGTTTTTTTATAATTACCATGTTATTCAAGCCAGTTACTGTAGCAATGCATATCTCTGAGTCTGTTGTCTGTTTGATTCAAGTGAAATATCCGACCAGACTTATGGTATATCTGATCGAACATTCCTGATGTGAAACAATATCTTATCGGGCTTCTCCGAGGCCAAGCCGGCGAGACATGTACATTGTTTTGTCTAATTATAATCGTTTATTTATTGTTATCTAGTTTACTTACCGTTTCATTACTTTTGATATGTTTTCTAATTGTTTTATCATTACTAAGCCATTATTGTTCTATCATTAGCATGTTTCTACATTATTTGTGTTCTTGTTTTACAAAAAATATCCGATCAGACTTGCACTAAGTCCGGTCGAATATGGATTACACAAAATAATGTCCAGTCAGGCTTTGGCGAGACGCATACCTATTTACTTATTGTTTTATTCCTATTGTTATGCTTTACATTCTTCTTATTACTACTATGTCATTACTGCTTTATTAGTACTTTTTGTTATATATGTATTTTCTGATTTCTGATTTACAAATATATCCGATCAGACGTGCAATATGTCCAGCCGGACATCAAAGACTACAAAAATATCCGACAAGGCTTCTCTGAAGTCAGGCTGGTGAGATATGTATTCTATTTTGTTAAATTAGTAGTTTGCTATTTCCGAATGCTTACGTTTATCAGTTTTATTTTCTTATTGTTCTGCCTTGTATTAAATGTTGCACTATTGTATGCCTTTAAACTGTCATTATGTGATATTGTATTATAAGACGTGGTGATACCTCCTTTAAATCTGAATATTATACTGGCACCAGTAAGGGATCATTCCGAACCCAAATGGATTTTAGGTCGGACCTTGCAAATGGTTTAGTGCGGCCTTAAATCATTCTTAGTGTCTTATACTGAGTGACGACTTCTTCATTTTTCGATTAGTCTCATTTGGGCTATTTGTACTCTCTACGGGCTGCAAGTCCAACAGTATCGTGGTCGTTGACATCATAGGCATAGCGGTAAACCCCGCTTTGCTCTATAACGATGGATTGGTTAGCAAACAAAGAGGTTGCAAATATGTCGATTTCCTTAAGGGAGTTTCCTAGCTCCATCCTCAAGGGACGTGACTTGGTGGTGTAGGGTTCAGGATCTTACCTTGAGGTCCTGTGTTCGAATCCAGGGAGTGCGTTTCTTATAAGAGTCTGGGACAGTCGGATGTTTTACCTACTCTACTTAAATCCGGAATAGGTGGTTTGACGACGTGATTTTCAATGATTCAAAAAAAAAAAGAGTTTCCTAGCTCCTTTAGGGGTATACTTTGTGCAGACATGTGGGATACCCTTTCTTCATCAGTAATATTTTCTTTATGCTATTTCGGGTGCATCTATATCCACGGTATTCCTCTATAAACCATTATTTTCCCAAAAAAAAAAAAAAAAAATTATATTTGCACCGACCATGCGGTATTGACAGCCCCGATACGCTGCGGCTGATGCCACCCACCCAAATCTTGATCAGCTGAAATGCGAAGCTTAGCCATTAACCGTGCCGTGCCATCCCTTTCCAAATTTCTAATTTCTTTCACAGTCTCCCTGCAGATCAGTCATCAGTCCATAAAAACAATTAAAAAAAAAAATCTCAATTTTTTCAAAACGGTCGAAAACAGGAAGGTGACAGGCAATAGCCATTAGCTAGCCCGTGTCAAAAAAATTGCATTTGAATTGAATTTTGGGCTCATTTCATTTGGCAAACAGCAGTGTTAGCTAACCCCAGTCAGATTCTAACCCAAACCCTGACCCCAGTTTGGTTTATTTAAAGAGAGATCAAGGCTATATGGCCAGCTGTGTTGTTGTAATTTCTAAACTTGAACTCTCAGTTTCTCTTAAATCTTTTTAATTTTAGAATCTTCCTTGTAGATGAACATGATGTAAATAGAAAGAAAGATTGTAGTAATAGAGTTTTATTGGAAGTTTTTGCTTCTTGGGCTTTTGTTTTGTATGGGTTTAGAGAGGGAACCAGTGTTAAATATGAAGAAGAAACATGGGGAACAAAAGCGAGAGGAGCTGCTGTTGTTTTACAATATACATAACAACTCTCCTCTAGTTTCAGTCATGGCAGCTCTTCTTTTTAACACTCCTTAATTAAAGCTCTTAAATTTAAAGATCCACTTCAAAAGAACAAAAAAAACAAACACAAACAAAAGAGTCTGTTAATTAATTACAGCTGGTTTCACTTCATCCATGAAGAGATCATTCTGCAGTTCGGATGATTCCTTGGGAGCTTTGATGTCCATTTGCCCAACCACAGGTTGCTACTAATTCATTTCCAAGATTTTTACATATACCCATGTTTTGTATTTTAAAATTCTTTTTTTTTCATTGGTTTAGATGAATTCCAGACGATGTTGGAGGGTTTAGATGAAGAAGGTTGTTCGGAAGAAGCCGCGGGGGGCCATGTCTCGGAGAAAAAGAGGAGACTGAGTGTAGATCAAGTGAAGGCCTTGGAGAAA